>PVJC01009675.1:0-45379 GCA_004026665.1 Murina feae | reverse complement strand
GGGGCTGACTCTGCACCCGGTGTGACTGGGCTGTTTGTCTCTCACACTCTGACAAGTGCTGGAAGTGGCCTGATGATTGCCTAGGCCACTCATGGAAGAGGGGGTGACCATGCCTGTGGCTGTGAGTGGTAGGATTCCCTCAGTTTGCTGTGACATCATGGGGTCTTCCCAATGTACTAAGCTCTGAAGGCAAAGACTTATTTTGCCCTCAAAACTTAGCACAAAGTCCTCAAAAAATACTTAAATATTTACCCTGGAAATCAAATAGCAATGTAAATAAATGACTGGCCATGGCACTAATTATTTGTCAACCAGGCATAAAATAAAGCTGACAACTACTTTTATTGAATCTTACTGAAAAATGTGAAACACCAAGCATTTTGCATTTTTAAATGTGCTAATAGCTCAAGTGGCTGATTACTTAGTGCCAATCCAACTTTCCCTTCTCATTTTCAGCTCCCCCAATTTCGTGTCTGCGATTCTAGGGAAATCTCCATGAGCACAGAAGGGAAGACTCCCTGATGCACCGCACTGCGAGGTGTGCAATAGGTTGTCCATCACTCTAAACACAGTAAAATGGGGATGATAAACACTAGTCAGGAGGGACCCCAACCCGCAGCATTTGAGATTACTTTTCCAAAAGCCTATTCACACCAAAAGGCAAAACAGTGAGATGGGTAAGAAATGAGAAAAGTCAGCTCACCGTCACCTCATACCCACACCATCTCTAGAGTTCTTGTCTACAGTCTTTTCAAATCTTGGGACAGAACAAGTTCTATCCTGAAATTAGAATAACATTCTAGTAATGGTTTTATGTTATAGTTTTTTGTTTTCAAAGCACTGTTACAAAATCACTTCTTTTAGTCTTCTCATTCCATCAGAAGACAGGAAATGGCGTATTATCATTCATCCCCATTTTACAGAAGAGGGAAACCTTAGAGTGTGACTATTCCAAGTCACAGTGTGTCACTACATCAGTGTGGTGTGTGTGAACAAGAGATGCAAGGGACGGGGTCCCAGCAGGGGTGCAGGGGAGCAGGAGCTTCTAAAATTCACAGCAGTCCATCAGTGTAACTGTATCACACCTCCCAGTTTCTAGCAGGATTATAGATTCTTTGTGGAGTTTCCTGTCCAGAGGTTGTTAGATGTATGAGTTCAAACGAACTATGAAGCAAAATCCAACAAAATCTTAAATATTGAGATGCTGATATTCTAACATGGAGAAAACCAAAGAACTTAGAATCTTGCTTAAGACATCCTAAAAGAAAACATGCGTGACACCCAGACAGTTCACAGCAATGCTACTAATACAACTCTGCCACAGACAGACAATACGGCTCACTGCACTCAAAGGCACAATGCACTGTCCACCACAGAACCACAAGTCACAGCAAAACCAAGGACGACCACGACCCCCTCCTGCGCCTCCACTGAAATTCTCACCTCTACCCCTTCCATGGCAGGCTGAACCAAAACAGAAGTTACAGCATGAAAAAATGCAACAAAAAGGTAAAAAGAAAAAAGAAAATATAAACTGTTCTTCACATTGCAAGTCATAAACTGACTTTTAATAGGTTGTTCTCACCTCAAACTGACAGAATGGAGACAAGGAACATCTCCCGCACTCTGAAATGCTTTCCTGAGGATGGGGAGGAAAATCATCTTTTTCTATTTGTGTTATTTACATTAAAAATTCCCATATACTCATACACAGTCAAGGTTATTGGGGTAAACAAAACAGTAAAGATACAATTATCAGAAAGCACACAATTAGTAAATGCTCAACAGCAAAACAAAAAAAACAAACAAAAAACACCTTCCACCCTTCAGATGTCAAACATAGCTCTCTGATAGTGTCGAATAGAGTGTATTCCTTCCATACATCAAATTTTAAAACACAGAATGTTTAAATTCTTGTCTAGAGGAGAAATTGTAAGACCTTGCTGTGTGCAAATAGATGTAAACAACTCTTTTGTTTAGAGGGAATACTTTAAGCTTTTTTGTGAAGTGCTAAGAGATTTTTCAAAACCTCTTTCCCAGCTAAAGTCTTCTAGAAGAGTGCCAGGGGGCTTACGTCCCATCAGGAGGCATGTCTAAGACCCCCACCACCCAGGAGAACCCACAGGCTACGACTAGATACCTGAGCAATCTTGTCAAGTAAAGCTGTGCATGTATGCATGCATGTTAGATGTATGTGCATGTATACTGTGTATGCGTGCATGAGTGTTGGGGTGTGTGTGTGTGTGTGTGTGTGTAGAGACATGGCATAACATGCCATGAGTTCCGCTCTGTAAGTTCAATGCTAAACAGCAAGCCTTCCTAAACACGATGATGTACACATCTCGGATCACTGAGGGTGCCCCGCATTACAAAGCTTTATTTTCAGTCAACTACGTAACATGTCTTCAGCTATGGTTTGTCAATGAGGCAATATTACTTGGTGATTGGACCAAATAGGAACAAACTACTTTCCAAGATCGACTGCCAATCCTGGACCGCATGCATAAGAAATAACCCGGGCCCAAGAGCAGAGCGGTAAGGCTTGGCCCTGGACTGAGGCGATGGGGCCATGGCCTTGCTGCCTGTGGATCCCAACACCATCTTCTGGGTTCAGACCTGGGGCCTCTCTCACACAGCGCTGGGTGTTCCCAAGCAGCTCAGGAAATGCACTCATCCAACAACCAACGTGTTTCACTGAGCAGGAGCGAGGACTTCCCGACACCCACCGCTCCGTCCTCTATGCAGTGCCCCCACCCCGAACCCTTCCAAACAACTTGATGTAAAAGTTTGTGGAGCCTTTTAGACCTAGCATAAGTCATTCATCTACCCACAAGGCTTTTTTTAATATTTATTCTGGAATGGCTGTGTGTTTCAGATAATGAAGAGTTTACTGTAAAGACAAATACAAAATTTACAGTAAAAATACCTAAGAGATGAAAGATGGGAAGGAGAAGCACAGAAGCACTTGCACCTACTTCCAAGAGCTTAGGGTTTAAAAATACACTCTGCTCCCCCACGAAGTTTCCCTGACTTGATTCCTGTTTATATAAATAACACACCTTCAAAGAGGTCATGGATGGTATACCAATCCTAAAAAAGTTAAAAATCCTGGTTTAGTTTTGCTTAGTTTGCTCTTTAGAAGCAGCAAGAAACAAGACTTACACAAATAAAACACTTGACACAGAATGGTCAAAACAAAGCATAATAAAGCCAAAAAAAAATCAAGTTGGGATGAAACACAGCATCCAACAAATAGGCACAGGAGGACAAAAAGCCACGTTAATTATGCCTCTGCAGAGCTGCAGAATTCCCTCATCAGGACACAATGGCACCGGAAAACAGAAACTTGGCAAAACACAACCTCACTGACAGGACAAGCACCAACTTAAAAAATATTTTAAAGGAATAGTAACATGTACAAGTAAAATTAGAGTCAAAACAACAAGAACCATTCATTTTTAAGAGGCAAAATCTTTAATGACTAATATAGAATGCTCAAAAAAAATTTAACTAAGTGGTTTTCCCTCAAAACCATAAATGTGGGTTTTGAAGTACTAGCCATTTCGACTTTTGCCAAACAACTGGGGTGGGGTATTTAGACCTAGAAAACATAAAATTATTTTATTTTTATGTAATATCTTATTACTTTCTCTTTATTTAATGCTCTAAGTCCTAAAATCACTCCTCGGTTTTCTGAGGCAATGATGATGGAAAGCGATGGGAAACAACAGCAGAGGAGTGCACCACCATGCAAACAGCAGCTGCCAAGGACAGTCTAGAAAATACACTTAGCACACTTTAACGCAAAAATAGTACAGTTCAAATACTAACATTTCAAGCTTCCGAGAATTCTCAACAGAAACGTCATATTAAAGTGAACAAAGGGAGATTTTAAAGAAGCATAAAAAAAGAATGTTTTCAGCAATCAAGAGAAATTTTTTTAATGTAATGCTAATAAAATGCTTAACAATTTAAATGGACTATAATCATAGAAAACTAGGTTCTGACAGGCACTTTAATGAAAAGCACCGCTCCGATAGGAACACTGGTTGTGGCGGGCCGACAGGTGGCCCTCCCAGAAACGAACAAGTCACTCACGTTTCCGTCGCTCCTCTGGCCCCCTTTATGGGTGAGGACCACCACTTCCATCCACTTCCGCAGATGTTGCTGTTGAAAAAAATACATCCTTAGACATTTCCTCCTCACAACAGGAGCATTTCAATTCCAAAATACTGCTTTTAGTGAAAACACATTATGTAATTATTCATTTCCATCAGACTGAGTGAGAGTGGCAGTGTTTCTGTTACTGAAATAGCCCAACCATTCAACTAGTGATGGGAATAACTGGCATTTGTTTATGTTCTATAAAGAAAGGCTGAAACCACCTGCTACAGAAGAAAACGCCCTGAAACCTGCCATTCCAGTGTCAGGACGCTTACTCCTGTCCACATTCCTGCTGTCACCCGCGCAGGCACAGACAGGGCAGAGAAGTGAACACTCAGACATCGCCTGTCCATGGAGTTCAGGTTGCAGTAGGAACAACGGTATGGCACACAGGAGCGTGGTGTGCGGGACAAAGATGGGAAGATGTGTGAAAGCTTTGGTCAGGTCCCTGCTGAGGCACATGTGCCAGAAGCACAAGGAAGAGCGCTCCAGGCAGAGGAGAGGGAGGGACTAAGGCCCTGGAGTCAGAAACAGAAAGGCGGCTGCTGCGGGGGGCAGGGCGGCAAAAGGGGCCCGAGCAGAAGGACTGGGGAGAATGAGCGTGACCTCATTGGGTCAGAGGTTGTGCAAATTAGTGCTGACAGGTAGCAGTTCCCTTCAGAGCAGAATGACAACAGTTGTTCTGTGCAGATTCTGTGCAGAGCAAGAGGAGAGAGTCCCTGAGCCCAAAGCGACTGTGGCCTGACTTGAGCATGTGGCAGTCAGGGTCCCACCACAGTGACCAGCAAAACCTGGCAGACAAGCACTCAGAGACCACAGCTAAAACCACAAGAACATCCAAATACAAGAAGTATCTTCATTATCCGACATTGACCAAACATGTCCATCAAAACACCGATGCCCCACAGGAAATTAACAGGTTGCTTAAAAAGAACTTCATGGTAAAATAGGCTTGGGGGCAGATGGTTTAAATGCATCTAAACGCTTTTCTGCCCTAGCTGGTTTGACTCAGTGGATAGAGCATCAGCCTGCTCCTGGGTTCAATTCCGGTCAAGGGCACATGGACAGATTTGGGCTTGATCCTCAATAGAGGGCATGCAGGAGGCAGCCAATTAATGATTCTCTCTCATCATTGATATTTCTCTCTCTCTCTCCCCCTCTCCCTTCCTCTCCGAAATTAATGAATCCTATATAATAAAACCTTAATATGTAAATCGACCAAATGGCAGAATGACCGGTCGCTATGATGTGCATTGACCACCAGGGGGCAGATGCTAAACACAGGGGCTGTCCCCTGGTAGTCAGTGCGCTCCCACAGGGGGAGCACCACTCAGCCAGAAGCCAGGCTCACAGCTGGCGAGCGCAGCAGTCAGCAGGCGGACATCCCCCGAGGAGTCCCAGACTGCAAGAGGGCACAGGCCAGGCTGAGGGACAACCCCTACCCTCCCACAGTGCACAAATGTTGTGCATTGGGCCTCCAGTAAATAAATAAACACGTTTCCATGAGCCTTTAATGTAAACTTCAAGGGGAGAGTACAGGAAGTTGTGTTTCCCAAACTTAGCAATGGAGATTTTTTTCCCTACAAATTACAGGGCCAATGTTCTCAGAATCGTATGTTGAGAACCACTAAAACAACACATTTCTTTAAGAAACTAAGTACACTAAGCTAACAATATTTTACCAACAAAATTCCTTGAAGGAAATCACCAGAATATATTTTCATAAAACCTACACTCTATTAGAATAACTATTTAAACCAAAGACATGAAAGCGACAAAATTAAAGGTGCAAAAAGTAACCAGCTACGTCATTCTGTTTTTTGATTCCCCAAAGGAAAGAAACGAATGCTAACTGGTATATAAAACCCATGTCTAATTAAATAAGGAAGTGCCAAAATAATTAACCACATTAGAGACTTCAAGACCAAATGTCAAGCAGTTCAATTTTTTAAAAATATATTTTACTGATTTTTTTACAGAGAAGAAGGGAGAGGGACAGAGAGTTAGAAACATTGATGGGAGAGAAACATCAATCAGCTGCCTCTTGCACACCTCCCACTGGGGATGTGCCCGCAACCAAGGCACATGCCCTTGGCCAGAATCGAACCCGGGACCTCTCAGTCTGCAGGCTGACGCTCCATCCACTGAGCCAAACCGGCCAGCACAAGCGGTTCAAATTTTAAGAAAGAAAAATTTCCAGAGTTGTTCCCACAAATGCCTCTCTACAAAGTAAGGTGTCTTATTTCTCACTCTGAAGCCTTAAGCTATTAACCTCAAAAGCAAATCATGAGGGAAAACAAAGGCTCAGAGACTGGGCACAGTTCTGAAGGACATGAGTAAAGAAGGGCAAACGTGTCCTGGATCACCACACCTGGCAAAACACAGTGGACATGGATACGTTGGGAAGACCCGAGCCACAAAGCACCAGCAACACAGGCCCAGGATGGTCTCAGGCAAGATGGTGCCAGATGAAAATGGCTGAACAGACAGTAACTTCAATCATTTTTATCCAAGTACATCAACTCTCTCTGCTTTCAGAGGATTTGTAACCACTCAGAAAATATCTATATTGCCAGAGAAAGAAAAAAATCCCCCAAACCTAAGTAACGTTGTTTTAGGGGGAAAGATTCCTGAAGTTAGTCAGAAAGCACAGACTGTGAGGCAATCTCTTCACACTGTTCTTAAAAGATCTGGATAACAAATTACTGAAGGAATTCCCAGCTAACAGCAAATCTGAAGGGTTAGATTAGGGGTAAAAAATGCAAAAAACAATCAAGTTGCTTCAGGCAGCAGCAAAGACTGCAACAAATGACAACTAACAGAGTTGGAAGAGACAAACAGTAAAAAAGGAGGCAAATATAAAAACATTAGGACATTAAAAGGATATGCAACAAATCTCATATATGAAAGCACCAATAGTAGTAACACTATAACGTGTATACTTGTGCTCTGACCAGGAAGTGATTAATATCACTTACTTTAACCACACTTGTGAATGTATGAGTATAAACTAGTAGGTATGTATGTATATTACATATCTTTGGAATCCTTAACAGAAGGATTCTTCTAATTTGGAAAATTCATTTCCACATGATTGCTTCCCACTCATACTCTTCCATTAGGGCATCACAGTTTCTAGGGCCAATCATAATATTATTATCAATTCCCAATTAGGTATTTGGGTCACTGTTCATTTTTTAGGTGTCTATAAAGAACTAGTATGTGAGGTAAAAAGTTGAGTGGTTTTCACATACACATATATTTATATTCCATAACACACTATATCACTACCTAAATCTAACTATCTACTCACTCCTCTTTACATGTGAGGGGAAGGTATATCAAACAAAACCAAATTTTTGCAAAAACCCACCTCTAGTATCTTAAATATCTATATGGCCAAAGGCTATTTATGAAAAACACATATATGTTTGCAGTATTTATAAGTGTCTATTTACCAGAAACAAAATCAAATACTAAGAAAATTAATAGCTGAATCTCCTTCATCTGCTTACACTTCAAATTTAAACCATTGCCAAACAGATTTTATGTGCATCATTATTTCCTTGATAATTCTAAAAACCCAAAGAATTTCTAAAGTTCTTACAAGTTTTTCACTATATCATCGTCTGTGAAGCAAAAGACTGAGAATAATCTAGATCGGGGTGGGGAACATCCAGCCCTCGGGCCCTATAGGGCCCGTGAAATCATTTGGTCTGGCCCCAGCAAGGCATTAGGGGTAAATTAATTAAATGTTTGATCAAACACAGCAGGTTAATTTTTAAGTTGATAATTCTGAGTGGCCCATGAATGACGTTATAAATATCCAAATGGCCCCTGGCAGAAAAAAAGGTTCCCCACCTCTGATCTAAAAGGTCATCAGTGGGGTCCTGGTTACATAAATGAGGGCATGGCCACATAAGGATTATTGTCATCATAAAACAGAATGAAGAAGCACTTTATGTTCTGATGAAATGGTGGGGTAGTAGATAAGAAAAGTAAGAGCTGTATGTATATTATCCTTCCTTTTGTGGGGAACAAAAGAATATACACATGTCCTATTACAAATGTAAAAGCCTCCAGAAGGATAATGTTAACACTGGGTGTCTCTGGGAAGGGGGTGGAGAGTTGGAGGACAGGAGGGAGACTTTCATAGCATACCCTTCCATACCCTTTCAATTTTAAACCATGTAAATGTATTACTTACTTAAAAAAATAATTTCAATTTTCAGGTTTATTACAGAATACTAAAGATCTGGTGCACAAAAATTTGTGCACTTGGGGGGGGTTCCCTCAGCCCGACCTGTGCCCTCTCGCAGCCTGGGACTCCTTGAGGGATGTCTACCATGGGATCAGGCCTAAGCTAGTAGTCAGACATCCCTCTGGCAATTTGGGAGCCCTCAGGGGATGTCCACTTGCCAGCAGGGAGCAGGCCTAAGGTGCAGTCGGACATCCTTAGTGCTGCTGAGGAGGCAGGAGAGGCTCCCACCACCACCACTGTACTGGCAACCGTCAGCCTGGCTTGTGGCTGAGCAGAGCTCCCCCTGTGGGATTGCCCTGACCACCAGCGGCAGCTCCTGCATTGAGCGTCTTCTCCCTGATGGTCAGTGTGTGTCATAGTGACCAGTCATTCCCAGTGTTTCTGCTGTTAGGGTCAATTTGCATATTACCCTTTTATTGTATAGGATATTTACATGTATTTAGCTTACCATCATCTGATCACAGAATTTATCATTGAAGGAGTTTGGGAAGAGCCTGGTAACCGAAGTCAGACGATTCACAACATTCAGCGTCAAGCTTCGATAATCCCCCAGCATCATCAGCAAAGGTCGCATATGTGTATGGATTTGATCTACTTCTATGGTAGCACCTTCTAAAAACTATTTTAAGAGAAAGGTTACAAATGAAAACAGATAACAGACTATACTTTAGAATAGAATAGAACTTATGTGTGAGTCTACCAGAAAGTTTCTGTGTTCCTTGGAAAAATGAAAAATTAAACATATCTATTGACTAGTCATTGCTATATAATATTTTTAAAGGTTTGGTATGACTATGGAACCAGTAGAGACATTATTACAATCCAGTGGATATTAACAGGCAGATTTCCAGGCACACAGACAAGGTAAACATAACTCCTAAGCAGAATTCACACACACACCACCCTCACCTTTCTCATACAGGCTTCTCCAGCCTCCTGGAGCTCACTATTTGTGGAATTAAGTGCTTTGAAGAGTGCAGCAATGATCTTCTCTCTGGACTGAGGAAGGTAATTGCACGCAGCAAGTGCATCTTTAGGGAGAAAATGAATATAATCTCATTATTAACCTGAAAATACTTCAACATTTTGCTTATCTAAAGGCTCTTACCAGCCCTGGCCAGTTTGGCTTAGTAGACAGAGCATTGGCCTCGGACCGAAGGGCCCTGGATTCAATTCCAGTCAAAGGCATGTACCTGGGTCATGGGCTCGATTCCCAGTAGGGGGCATACAGGAGGCAGCCAATCAATGATTCTCTCTCATCATTGATGTTTCTGTCCCTCTCCCTCTTCCTTCCTCTCTGAAATCAATAAAAATAAAAAGGTGCATCTTTAAAAATAAAGGCTCTTACCCACAAAAATTATGTGTCACTAAACCTCTTTCCTAGTATCTGACCTTGAGAAAGACAAAAAGAACACATGATCTTCTAACGACATTATCTAAGGGTGAAATCAACAGCCAGAAGGGCCATGACAAAGTTTACATTGTCCAGATAGGAGGGAGAGGGCCGAAGAGGGGAGAAAGACGGTCCTCAACGACGCTGCTGCCCCAAGACATCGTCTACAGGGTGCGCATGCTGAGCTGTGCTCAGAGGCATGCTGAATTCCCGAAGAAGGCATGGCCTTGATGACAGGAACAGGCACACAGCCAGGCTTCGCTCCACTATTCATATGGAATCAGGCAGCCTCCTCCCAATCTGACAGACTGAAAATACAAATATTCTGAGGAAAGGGGACACACCTCAACCTTATGCTCACTAAGAGAAAACAGCCTAGCCCTGGCTGGTGTGGCTCCGTGGAAGAGCATCGGACCAGGGCATCAAAGGGTCACAGGTTCAATTCCTGGTCAAGGGCACATAGCTGGGTTGCCGGTTCGTTCCCACCCTGGTTGGGGCATGGGTGCGAGGCAACTAATCAATGTGTCTCTCTCACATTGATGTTTCGCTCGCTCTCTTTCTCTCTCTTCCTCCCTCTTTCCCTCCCTCCCTCCCTTCCACACTCTCTAAAAAGCAACAGAAAAAATAGTCTCAGGTGAGGCGTAACAACAACAAATAAGAGACAGAGAACATCCTAGCAAGAGGGATGACCACAGTGCTAACAGGAATATGTGCGGGCACCCCGAAGGAAAAATCCCAACTCAGAAGCGAGAAAGCGGCCAACAGCCCTGCTCTGCATCTCCCTCGCTCTGGCTTGCTGTGTCTTAAACACCCCACCCAGCCCCATCTTCAAGCTCGGATATTATATTCTCTGTCTCTCAGCTCCTCTACCGCTAATTCAAGGATCCTGACAACAATTTATTAAGGGTACAAATATCAGTAGGTCAAGAGACAAAGTCAACTTAAAAAACCTGTATTGGGTATTACCAAAAAGGGGAGGAAATGACTGTTTCTAAGCACAAGGGTGAGTACTGACCTAGTATATATTTTTAAACTTAACATAATTCCTGTACTAAACATTGATAACTAACATTCAGGATAAGCTAGAGCCAGCAGGATTCTCAGATGCTTCTGAATCATCACAAAGTCTATAAAGAATGTTGTGTATCTTACTAAATACTGTTAGGTAAAAATGGTGTGACAACTCTGGTAAACCAGAATATTAGGTTCATAGGAAAACTATAGTTTATTAGATAGTAAAATCCAGTTTACTATAGAATAAGAAATTATTTAAATCCTAACTATCGCCCTGACTGGTTTGGCTCAGTGGATAAAGCATCTGCCTGTGGACCAGAAGGTCCCAGGTTCGATTCTGGTCAAGGGCATATACCTTGGTTGCGGGCACATACCCAGTGAGAGGTGTGCAGGAGGCAGCTGATTGACGTTTCTCTCTCATTGATGTTTCTGACTCTATATCCCTCTCCCTTACTCTCTCTAAAAAACCAATAAAATATATTTTAAAAATAAATAAATAAATAAATAAATCCTAACTATCTATATAATCCACTGACATCTCATTATCTAGTTTGATAAATATACATAGTTTTTGATCCCACCTTAAAAACACAAGAAGCCAAAAAAAAAATTAAACAACATAAAAGGCCACTGTCCCCTTTCACTTTTGTCCCCAGTAACTTGTTTCAGATTTACATGAACTTACTTAGTGCTGCAATTCTCAAAGGCACAAGTGATGGAAGACTTTTGTAACAGGGCAGCTTTGTCAAAGCTGAATCTTCAGCCTCACACAAATTCAAAAGCTGCGAAAGATAAAGCAATGTCATTTAGCCTGCTCTTACTGTAAAGACATAATAACAAATAAAAGAGCACAGCAATCTCCCACACACCCCACGACACAATTAACTGACAAACTGAATGCAAATTCTAAAGAATTTTATTCCAGGTCAAAGGCATGTATCTTGGTTACAGGTTCATCCCCGCCACTGGTCAGGTATAGGAGGCAACCAATCCATGTGTTTCTCTCACATCCCTGTTTCTCTTTCTCTCTCTCCTACTTTCTCTACAAGTAAATGGAAAAAAATATCCTCAGGGGTAAGCATTTAAAAAAAAGAATTAATGCTTATAATCTAACTGTATCTAAAGTTTAATTTCTGTTTATTACTGTCTGCACACTGTAAACTGGAGAGTTTAGAGTGGCAAACACCTGTAAGATGCCATCTGCCTCTGCACATTATCTTGAATCAAGGGGCAAGTCAGGTCCACTAAGCAGTACGAGAACCCAGCAGGACAAGGCAGCGATCAGGTCCCAGGCTCTAAATCAGTGGTGCTCAACCTTCTGGCCCTTTAAATACAGCTCCTCACGTTGTGACCCAACCACAAAATTATTTTCGTTGCTACTTCATAACTGTAATGTTGCTACTGTTATGAATCGTAATGTAAATATCTGAAATGCAGGATGGTCTTAGGCGACACCTGTGAAAGGGTCGTTCGATCACCAAAGGGGTCGCGACCCACAGGTTGAGAACCGCTGCTCTAAAATAACAGTCATGGTTCCCACCTATGATCTGCAGCTTCTCTGCTGTGCCCTGAGCTGTATACCAAACGCACAGGCTCAGTTGCTCTATCTTCAGGAGTCAGAGCTACAGAGGGCATTCATGTGAAGAAAGGTCTCAACAGTGCCTGGCACGCTGAAGTGACAGAAACTCAGTAAGCTGGCACTTGCTTGTGCCGTCTTATTGTGAGCTCCAGCAGTGGGACGGAGACTAAAGTAGATGGTACAGTCTTAGCTCTAGATCACAACTCGAAGGCCCTTAGGAGCAAGGTTCCTGGTTAGAGGGTTAACAGAGTTCAAAGGACCAGGAAACACCCACCTGTTGTTGAACATCTGCAATCACTACGCCCACTTTCTCCCCAATCCCAGATGTAACATACCTGTGCCGGGTGCTGTGCCAGGCTACTGCTGGTTCCCTGTGGGCACCTCCCAGGCCTTCTCCAAGTGCTGCCTGACCAGTCTTCGTGCACAAAGACAGTTTACCAGACACACGTCATCACCATCCACACCACGCGTACCACCCCCCTACCTCTGTGTAGAACACCTTATGCTCCACCACGTTAAGGTCCATTGTGAAGAGCCTGGGCTGCAATGTGGTACAGAACGTGTTCCCCTCCATCAGACCAATCTGCGCATTGGCAGGCTGGTGTCTGAGCAAATGCTTCTTCGGTGGGACCATATCCTGGAGGACCTAGGACAGGTAAGGAAGAATTACAGCTCAACACATGCCCCTCAAAAAGGCTCTCATCACAATAGTCTAAAGCAAGGACCAATGCGAAAGTCATGAGACAAAAGGTTATTCCAGATGTCTTTTAGTTAGGTGACACAGACAGGTGTCATGTGCCAACACTGGGCCAATGGTGTCTGATACACTTCATTCCTAAGACTTCAGAGGAACCTCTCTTAAAACAAGCAAACACAAAACTACCAGACTGTGCTGTCCTGATCCAGGAAACCAACCGTCTCTCCTCTTGACACTGACAATTACCAATAGAACTATTAACTAAACACAATGGTTTTCACATATCTGAGGTTAAAACCAGCATAAGTAATAGTATTCTGTAAAGTGGACACAACATTATAAATTATGTATCCTCTACATCTCAGATTTGAAGGGGGAAAAAAGTCTCAGAAGTTTTGCTCATGTTACCCTCGTTCTGGTGACGGAAATCTCACCTCTTTATGGGGTTCCATTATCACGACGGAAATCTCACCTCTTTATGGGGTTCCATTATCACGGTCACACTTTTCCCAGTGACCTGGGCCAAAACCTGCAGTGAATGCATGGCCTGTTTCCTCACAGTGGAATTCGGGGAGGTGACTTCTCGAACCAAGTCGTGGGTCACGTGGTGAAAGGACTTCTCCTGAGCTGCCACAATCTCTTCCGCTCTCTCCTCGTCTTTCAAAGGAGTCGCACACCTCATCAGAAGCTGCTCCAGGGTGGTTTTGGCCATGGCGACTGCCCCATTGGAGACCTGCAGGCCAAAAGGGAACGATGCTGCCCAGGATACCCATGTCTCCTGTGTCTCTAAGGGGGGTCACACCCCTTTAATGAGACTACATCACAGCTTCCATCAGGTTCTTACAGGTCATCCCTGTCGCTCAGAAAGGAAAGCGTGGTGGAGACAGGACCTTTATTTACCCAACAGATAAGCTGCGATGCCAGATATTCTGCCCGCGTATCAGTTCATAAAGAATGCAGCGTCTGGGGAAATGCTGCACCAGGTGCACCTGAGCCCCAAGGCAAGACTGAGGAGCGGTGCTTCCCTCACAGGCCACAGATGTTCTGTGGTAAGTTCTCTGGCTTCTGACTGCTCCTTACAAAGACAGACGGGTGTCTGATAACCAGAGGAAGCCTACAGGGGTTCTGATCTGTCCTTTTATAAAACCTAACCTTTTAGGAGAGCAAATTTGCAGAACTAACTCTTGCTACCTATTCTCCAGGCAAATCAGCTTCTTGAGACAGCGTGGTTACGTTTGGAGCCACCATCACCCACCTCTCCAGTTAAGTCCATCATGACAAAGAGAAGCGCTTTGAGGAATGTCTGCTGGTTCTGCAGAACCCAAGTGAGAGGCAGCCGCTCCATGAGAAATTTGATGGACACCACTCCCCCCAACTTTGCATACCAGGCCTGCTCATAACAACACGCGCACAAGCGCTCCACAATGTACGAAAACAGAGGCAGTTGGCATGCCTGCAGAGAAAAACAAACACAAACCTGAATGAGCTACTGCAATTCTTGAACTACCAGTTTCTAGAATGACACCCCGGGTACAAATCCCACAAATAGGAGACCCGGCCTTACCCTCTCCTTTGAGCCCAGGATGATACTTGCAACATCAAATATCACAGCGAGAGCCACTTCTCCAATCTTGCAAAGTTCCTTTTCTTCATATGCCATACAGATCGCTATGGCGTCAATGAGAACCAATGGATCCATTCCTTTCGACCCGTTTTCTTCACTGTGAAACATGGCTGTGCTGGGCTGGCTGCCCACCTGGTAGCAAGGCAGCAGGAAAGGACCTGAGGAGAGCACAGGGCGCGCTGAGAGAAGAGTGTCCGCATTCCAACATTCTCGCCCCTCAAAATGCAAATGCACCTCCTTTTCTTTGAGGTTAGGAACTTAATACTTCAGACCAACTTCTTTTAAACTTAATATTTTTAAACTAAGGAGTCTGATTTACACTAAGGTAATTTTTCTGAATGTTTTCCATTATATACTGTATTACTTTCAGATTTCCTCAATCAATCATAAGTCAAAAATGCATTAATTTAAGAACCACTTGCTGGTTTGGTTCAGTGGATAGACCCTTCGGTCTGTGGACTGAAGGGTCCCGGGTTCAATTCCAGTCAAGGGCACATGCCTGGGTTGCAGGCTCAATCCCCAGTGGGGGCATGCAGGAGGAAGCTGATCAATGATTCTCTCTCATCATTGATTTTTCTGTCTTTCTCTCTCTGAAAGCAATAAAAATATATCCTAAAGAATAGTCCCTCTTTCTGTAACATATTCTCATAGCCAACTTCGAAAAAAGAAAGAAAGAGCGAACCACAATCAGGTACCTTCTTTTTAAAAAGTCACTGAACAGGCCAAAGGGCAGGGCATGGGAATGACTAAGGGTTAGTACCCTCTGTGCATTCCTGACACACAAATAACAATCAAAAGCAACAGCACCCGCTTTGACACCTAACACACACACAAAGAACAACCTGCCAGCAACTCTCAGTGCCTCACAGGTGCCTAGCCCCCACAAGACGGGGTTATCAAGGAAGTTACACGTCTGCTGGAAAGTTAACGTTAACACAGAGGAAACACTGAGAAACGAACTAAATGCTAAGTTGTACAGCACTAACTGTTCACACCAAGAGTTAAGACAGGGGAGTCCCACATGTTCTACAGCCTCAAGCAAGCCCATCCTCACGCCCCAGGGTGAGGGCTCTGAGGACGTGAAGGAGTGCAGCGCTCCTCAAGGGCGCCCACTGGCCAGCACCAGTCTGGGAGGAGTTACACAAGGTGGGAGTAAGCGTTTAGAAACTTACATAGCACTGGGCAGCCCTGACAGTCCTACTGTCTTTTACCAAAGCACTAGTCTGCAGTGGCTTAAAAATAAAACCAAGGAGACAAACTCTGTCCTTCACACCCAGAGCCTGAGAAGCCCTGCGGCAGAAGCAAGCAGCTCTTCCGGGCAGAGAGAAGAGCGGGTGTGAGCATCCCAGGAGCAGAGACGAGCCCTGCAAGGGAGGCTTCGAGGAGCTGGCTGAAGAGAGGTGACGGGGAAACACATGGAGGAGGGTCAGCAGTAAGTGCAGCTGCAAACTGTCTCGGCTCACACAGCCAAGACTATTTAGCCCCTTCTTTATAAAAACACAAAGGGCCGAAATATTGAGTGCATTTTATAGCTAACACTTGGAAACAATTTTCACAATACAGCACCCATTGCTGAAATACCAATGATCTTTTTCAATGTACTCAAGTGGAAAATTAGACAACATAGGCCAAAATTCAATCAGCCATCCTCGGCTTCTCTGCAACACCACCATGTCCTGACCAAGTTTTTGAAGTCAAATAACCACTTCCTTGGCCCCACTCACCACACTGCTGGGCAACTGCCACCATTGTGTAGTGGCGGATCAGGCTGGCTACAAAGGGCAGGGCGCTGGGCCGAAGGTCTTTAATGACTGCAGACATGAATGCCCCGGTCAAAGCCTGCTCAAATGTCTTCCGAGCTGGCGTGTCTTGTGCTTTGTAGCGATGTGATATGATGACATTAGGTATGGTCTTTTCTGTAAAGCTGGAAGACAAAATTTAATCCACCATCACAACACCGAAGTGCTGAGCTGATAGCTTCAACATGATTTATTTTTTTATTTCAACCCGCCCTCCTTCCTCATTCAGATAGGACTGAGTGAATTAATTTCTCTGCTTTAATTTCAGTACAAACACTTATAACCACTGATTCATCAGATATGTTCTACCTGATAGTAGCACAGGCAATGGATCAGAGGAAAATAACAAATGGGCAGCAGATTCAATTTTTTATAACATTTATTTTAGGTTGATTTTTGAATTTATCTTTTATAATTAAACTAGTGGCCCAATGCACGGATTCATGCGCACTGAAAGGAAATTAATTAGAACAAATATTTTAATATCGCTATTCACCCTTTCTCTATAACAGAAGTGTCAGAGATGAAAGAAAATTAGGAAAATGTATATGACAATAATATATAAATTGATTAATAAACAATATAATATAAAAACAAAGACATTAAAAAAAAAAAAGCCCTGACCGGTTTGGCTCAGTGGATGGAGCGTAAGCCTGCGGACTGAAGGGTCCCAGGTTCGATCTTGGTCAAGGGCATGTACTCTGGTTGCGGGCACATCCCCAGAAGGGGGTGTGCAGGAGGCAGCTGATTAATGTTTCTCTCTCATCCATGTTTCTAACTCTCTATCCCTCTCCTTTCCTCTCTGTAAAAATCAATAAAATATGTTTGATTAAAAAAACAATAAAAACAAAGACATGATATAAAAATAAAAACATGATATAAAAACAAAGACATGAAATAACAACATTGATAAAAACAATAACTAATAAATTGATTAAACTTATTCTACTATCTCCCTGTATACCACATTAAGAGTAAAAACGCTTTCAGAGTGCTTGAATAATTTCCCTTGTAATGAAATATTTACAACTTTAACATCACACACTCTTCAAATTCAAGAGAAAGCAACATATAACTGACCATGTCCGAAAATGGATTCAAGTAGGAATATTCCTACTCTGTCTAGACTAGAGTTTGTCCTTGCAATATATTAATAGTCATCACAAGTGCTGGCATCACAGGAAACTGTCTTCAAATTAATTTAAATGGGAGGCCAGTGTCAGATGGAGACAAATCAATTCTTGGAATCAGAACAATCTCTCCTTCTGCAGATCCTGTTAATACTTCAGCTTCGATTATGTTAGGTCACAATCTTCTGATAATAAATCTAGTACCATTATAAAGACCCAATTTACTATTAAGATTTCTCAGTAGCATGATGATTGCATCTACTTGTCAATTTTAATTTATGATACAGCATAAATTAAAGGAGTAATACTATTAAGAAATTTATGGCAAAATTTTCCTTTTCGACATCATCCATTGAATCAATGGAATCATCGCTCAAATGGGTGTGAAAATCTTCATCAACTATATCCAAAATTTCTTCATTTAATTTATGAACATGCTCATTTTTAGGACAAAGAATCGCACGTTTAGATATATTTTTAATGTTATCTATAGATATACTATTTCCAAAGATAGCTTCAGTAATAGGTGTGTTACAAATCGTTTCATGGGGGATTACAACAATATCCATTCCAACAGCTCTACATGTATCACACATGTGCAAATTAACGTCTATTTTTAAATTGCCAGTGTGCGTCATATGTACTGGTAAGTCAGATGGTCGGACAGACTGTCCAGTTGGTCACTTAGCCTTTTATACATATAGATTATATATATAGATGACCCAAACTCTAAGAAGTAACTCCATCATTGATCAAAGAGCAATGAAAAAAGCTATTACTTAAATGCAGCTATATACCTGTTATACATTAAAGTTCACACCACTTACTATTACTCTCATTAGATATTTTATCTAAGAAGAATGAAAATGTGTTTACTAAAAAAAATGTGTAGAAGTAGATAAAATTATTTAAAACTTTTAAAAAATCACCATTGATACAGAATCAAACAGGACTACAGAGTTTACTGATAAAGCATTTACTGCCAATTATATGAGACTAACTGAAACCCAAGCAGGCAGAGTTAGGAAGCAGACATCAAATACAGAGTATCTGTTAAATTATTAGTTTCAGCTCCAAATAACAGAACTTTCTTCCTATGATAAGAAATCCACCTACAATCTTTCATATTAACTCTCTGGTTCTGAGGCTGAAACTAACAAAATACACAAAGGCCCTCACTACCACACCCAGCATCTCTGAACAGTGACGAGAGAGGTCACGTTGCTCCCTACTTTACCCTGAAAGTCTTCTCAGTTCTTTTTCCAGCTCATGATAACGCACCTTAAAATGCCACTGTGGTCGAGGTGCCCAGAACAGACATCTGATTCCCAATATCTTTCCCAACCTGCTCTCCCAAAGTCCCAGCACCCCAGCAAGTGGCACCTTTGGCTGAAGGCCAAGAAAACCTGCAGCCATCCAGGTTAGATCCTTCCACCCACTTCCACTAAGGTCTTCACTGAGTCTTCCCGAAGCCGCACTCAGCGCTGCCCCATCTCCCTCTCCCTCTCCCCAGAGCACCTCAGCACCACGAGTCCGTTGTGCCCATCAGGAGGCCTCTGCCCTTGAACTCCCCAGCTTCCTCTGTATGTTTTCAGAGGACTTCTCTGACCACTGTATTTATTCAATTGCCCTTTTCAACACCCATCCCCTTATCCTGATATATTTAATAGCAGTTACTGCTACTGAAATATTACACATGTCTCTTTCTGCTTGTTGTCTTCTCCCCCGACTAGAATGTAAGTTCCTCAAAGGCTAGGATGCAGTCTTGTACACAAACCTTCAACAGTACATGGTACCAGAAGGTATTCAAATCTGTGAGATCAGTGAAAATGCAGAGATGGAGAAAGGATGATCTTCATAATAAATGGGTGGTGGATATCCAGAGGGCAAAAAATAAAAGTAGACCTCTATTCCATGCCAGTCACAAAACTCAATTCTAAAATGGTTAAAGATCAAAACGTGAAGGACAGATTATACAGCTTTTAAAAGATAATATAAAGGATGCCCTATTCGGTTTGGCTCAGTGGATAGAGTGTTGGCCTGCAGACTGAGAGGTCCCAGGTTCAATTCCGGTCAAGGGCATGTACCTTGGTTTCGGGCACATCCCCAGTAGGAGGTGTGCAGGAGGCAGCTAATCAATGTTTCTCTCTCGTCGATGTTTCTAACTCTCTATCTCTCTCTCTTCCTCTCTGTAAAAAAAATCAATAAAAACATATATTTTTTTAAAAAGATAATATAAAGCAATATCTTCCTCATAGCTAGTAGGAGGAAATCATTTCTTACAAATGACAAAAAAAATTACAGCCCAGCCAGTGTGGCTCAGTGGTTGAGAGTCTCCCACGCACCAAGAGGTTGCAGGTTCGATTCCCAGTCAGAGCACATGCCCAATTGTGGGCTCAATCCCCAGTATGGGACCTGCAGAAGGCAGCCAATCACTGTTTCTCTCTCATGGGTGTTTCTCCCTGCCTCCCTCTTTCTCTCTCCCTCTCTCTCTCTCTCTCCCCCAAACCCTTTCCTTCCTCTCTTTAAAAATCAAAAAAATATTGTTAGCCCTTGCCAGTTTGGCTCAGTGGATAGAGTGTCAGCCTGTGGACTGAAGGGTCCCAGGTTTGATTCCTGTCAAGGGCACATGCCTGGGTTACAGGCTCAATCCCCAGTAGGGGGCGTGCACGAGACAGATGATCCATGATTCTCTCATCATTGATGTTTCTCTCTCTCCCCCTTCCTCTCTGAAATCAATTTTTTAAAAAAGAAAAATAAAATTCTCATTATTGAGTTATTAAAATATATATAGTTTTAAAAGTAAAAGTTTGAAATATCTAAATGATTTTTTTTTAATTTGCACACGTCAAATTTGTTTATTTTGTTAAACTTCTTGTTTTTAAAACAAGTCTGGTTCAATTTGACGTTTTTTCTTTTCTATTTTGATTCTTAACAGCTTTGAGATATAAGTTATGTAACATAGAATTCATTGTTTTAATTATATGGTTCAATGAGTTTTACATTTCTATAGTTGTACAACCATCAACACTACCTGATTTTAAAACATGTCACCCCAAAAAGTCAATCCCTCTCCCACCCCCAAGCCAACCACTGACCACAACCTAAATTATGGGAGCAAAATACAAATATCACATGACAAATATCTGGAGGAAGAAAGTATCGCTATGGACTAGAAAAGTGAAAGATGCACTGAGTGAGTAGCACATAACAGGCGCTGTGGATAGAACGTGGGCAGAAGGAAGAGCAAAGAGTGTGGCCCTCGGTTCTTGCAACTTCCAACCTAAAGAGGAGTCAGTCAAAGGCAGATCACAACTGATAAATTCTAATACTCAAGCTCCCAAGTTCTCCCATTTCCTCTAAAAGCCAACGGAAACATTACTAGACAAATAACATGTCGTTTTCCTAACTAGAAGGAACATGCTCATAACATTAAGAACTCTTGAAGGTCCTCTCCATCCCTCATTCCCGATCAAGTACATCCAATCGCAAAGAATTAAATTGCCGACATACTTGGGGTGAGCGAGGAGCTGGTAGAGGGCATGCTTATTGTCCTCCAGACTCATCATTGCCACCAGGAAGCACTTGATCACCTCCCACGCCTGCCTCCGGTAGCAGGGCTCGGTGTTGGCACTTTTCAGGCAGTCCAGAGCCGTCTCAATGGCCTGTGGCAACAAATAAACACAGAAACTATAGTTGGTACCAAATTGCATGTCCCTGAAAGCATCTGCAAGACCCCGAAGAGTCTTAATGCGCATCTTTTTCTCTTTAAGTGAGCAGCGTGGGACTACACAGGGCAGCAAGTACTCCCTGCGTCAGACCTCCAGAGAAGGTGGTGGAAGTATCCTATCCTATACAGTAATAGACAAACATGCAAACTAGCCCTCAATCTGCTACGCTAAGCAGGCGCGGGGGGGGGGGGAGGGGGGAGCCTGTCTGTCATCATGGACAGGTGGCTTCTTCCTTGATCACGGACAGGATCGGCCTAAGCCAGAAGGTGGACATCCCCCCCCCCCCAGGGGTCCCAGACTGTGAGAGGGCACAGGCTGGGCTGAGGGACACCCCCCACCCCAGAGTGCACAAATTTTTATGCACCAGGCCTCTAGTCATGAATAAGGAACTGCACAGTTCAAATTAAAATGTAAAATGGAGTTTACTAATTTTGTGCTTCAACAGCCAATGGGAGATTGCAGAAATTAAATGAGCCTATAAGAGTCCTTGTGATAGATTTACTGGATTAAACTAGACACTGGGTCATCTACACACTGATCAAGGTCCTAAAAGAGAATAATGCACTTTCTCAGACCACGGACTTTCCTGTGTCTAAGTTCAAAACTAAAAGACAACTTCCCTAAGCTTTCACTAAATTCCTCTTTAAAACAGAAGAAGGTTTACATCTTTCTTTTTCTTTTTCTTAGAACACCTATAGAGCTACACTCATATTTTTATCCTTTTTCATTTCAATGAAATTGACCAGAAAGGCAGGGAAGGCACAATCACACAGAAAAACAACTTAAAGCCTTTCACAGCTGGGACATTAACGATAACTACATACACACGTATCAAAGATGAAACATTTATCCGGCTCTGTGTGAGCAGCCGGAGGAGGGGCCGACAGGGACAGGGCCCTGCCCTCAGGCCCACCCAGGCGGCCAAGCACCCAGGCCGCTGAGCTTGACAGCTTCTCACCACGTCGCCCCGGCATGTGACCGCGTCTTCCGGGGCAGAACTGTCCTTTCTCCCACTGCCTCTATCGGGCCATTAATAGGTAATAAATCATGTGAGGCTAACTCTGGAAATTTTATTTTTAAGAATCAATATAAGCTATGAGCCAATTACCCACTGAAAAAAAAATAGATGACTGTTTTAACGGAAATTTACTGGTACTGGGGCTGGCCTCGCTGGTCATTCCCTTTGCCTAGTCGACTCCTTCAGCTCACTGGGCATGCCATGCCCTGAGGATGCTGCCTGCTGGGAAAGGAGCTCCACAAGCACCATCAAGTTTCCATAAAGGTGCAGGGCTGTGGAGCCTATCTTCAAAACCTGGTTTCTCCCACCCTACCTGGTGCGGCTCAGTTGGTGGGAGCATCATCCCGTACACCAAAAGGTGGTGGATTCAATTCCCAGTCAGGGCACATATCCAGTAGGGGGCGTGTAGGAGGCCGCTGATCAATGATTCTCTCATCACTGATGTTTCTATCCCTCTCTCTCCCCCTGTTCCTCTCTCTGAAATCAATAAAAACGTTAAAAGAAACCCCACAAAGTTCCAGGCTGGTCCCTCAGGAAAGATAAGGGACCTGCTCAAGGTTCCAAAGCCTGAGGGGAAACAGCCCTCCACTGGCCTCCTGGTGGTATGAAAGCTCCCTCCACCCACCTATCTGGTCTCCAAATAAATCTCATTCTTCTTTGAGTTATAAATTCCCTCACAAAAAGGAGTACATGTTTTATTCACATATTTTCAAATAGGAATTCTTAAAAAGAAACTTACAGTATCAATGGGGGGAGGGGGTGGTTAGAAGGCGGGATGCATCCGTCAGCCTGGATTGCAAAAGGGCGCAGGCCAGGCCAAGGGCCACCACCAGTGCATGATGGGGCCAAGGAGGGACCAGGAGATGGTCAGCCATGGAGAGACCCCACGAGGGCTCCAGGGTGTGTCCCGCCCTTCTCACTCAGTCCCAATCGACCTGACCCCAGCAGTAAGCTAACTTACCAGTCGGAGCATCTGCCCCTGGTGGTCAGTTCACATCATAGTGATTGGTCAACTGTCTGCCCCCTGGTGGTCAGTGCATGTCATAGCAAGTGGTTGAGTAGCCTTATCATATCATTAGCATATTATGCTTTGATTGGATGACTAGACACTTAGCATATTAGACTTTTATTATATAGGATTAAGAAGCCCCAGAGACTTCCAATTTTACCTTCTCCATTGGAAGCTGAAGAGATGCTTTACAATCGGAAAATTCCACTGTAATACTGGGGCCTTGAACTTCAGTCAAAACATAGTGCAGCTTCTGGGATTCCTTCAACATCTTCCTGTTACTGCCACCAAATTTACCAAGTACACGATAGGCTACATGAGATATGCTATCAGCAGGATTGCGTAAAGTACGCCATAAAGCCTGGAAATCAACAGGCTTTCATTAAAATCCTTTCAAGGTAATGCATTCACATGGCTCACAACTTAAAACCCAAAAGTTATAAAAGACTATACAGCAAAATTTCTTCCTTCTCTTTCTCCAAACACACAAATTCCCCTTCTTGGGGAAAGCTAATGTTATTGATCTTGTATATTCTCCCAGAAAAAGTTTGTGTCTTTACAAAAATAGAAAAGTAAGCAATATATAGCTTAGGCATCTTTACAAAATGGGATTGGGAGGAGCATAGAGAGAAATGTGGTTTACTGGTAAGTTCTCATCCTGGGGTTAGACGGTAAGTTCTCAGATTTTTATTTCTATTAGGTTTTATACCTTCAAAACATGATATATTTAAATTATCTTACACACTAGGAAGGATGATGGCAAAGGAGGAAAATGTGGATCATGTTGGGACCTACATTATAGGAAGAATAAATAATGTGTACACACATACTCAACTGCTCCCAAAAATTTCCCATTTTCCCAGCTAAATGATCATATCTTGAAAATTACCATAGCTCATTATTAAAATCTCTTTCTTTAATCACCTTCTGAAACAATGCCCAACATTAGTGTCTAGCAATAATCAACAAAATATCTTGGTACTTTCCTCTAAAGCAAAATTCCAATTTCTCTTATGTACCTGTAGGTTCAAAGAGGCTTCTCCTTAATGACTGCTGAGCGGTGTGGTCTAAGTCCCCTCACCTCTACCCCCTCTACCTGGCCCACCTAATCCTCACTTATCTTCAGAAGTGACCTCTGCTTTACTCCCCAGGAGGGGCAGGCAGTGGGAATGAGTGCTTCTGTGCTTCTGATCTCCAAATACTCACGTAGACTTAGCTGGTTGATAGCGCAGAAGTGAGACAACTTATCCCACTTGCCTAGTGAATAGGTTACTGTACCTCCAAAAGCAGCCAGGGACCTGTCTCTCCCTAGGGCTGTGTGCCACACAGAATGGCAAGAGGCTGGAGAGCCCCTTCCTGCCTCCTCCTCCAACATGGTACTCACCCACCATGGGTCAGTTGCCATCTTCCAAGTTGCCATCTCCAATCTATTCTGCTCAAAGACTTGTATCCCCATCATATAAAGCTGTCAGAATTCTGACCAGTGTGGGATCAAATACTCTATGCTAATGGAGCACATGAGTAATAACAGTAGCCTAAACCTCTAACAATTACCAACCACACTACAAACCAGTAACAGCAGCAAATAATGAAGGAAAAACCTGATTATCTGACATAGGAACTCCAATGAACAAAAAAATACAAAATATTGCCTGACCAGTGTGGCTCAGTTGGTTGGAGTGTCATCCTGTACACCAAAAGGCTGTGGGTTCATTCCTGGTCAGGGTACATATCCAAATTTTGGGTTTGATCCCTGGTCGGGGCACATGTAGGAGGAAACTGACCTCCCCCCCCTCTTTCTCTCTCTCACCCTTCCTCTCTCTAAAAACAAATCAAAAAATTTCAAGACTGTTAAAAATATCTATATATAAAATGTCTGCAGACAGTTATGTTTTCCCTTAGTAATCTGCACCTCTGTACTATGTAGTTTAAGATCTTTTGTGAATAAAGAAAGGATCTTCTGGAAGCAACAGTGACCATAACACCTGCCTTTGTAAGTCACCAAACAGATCAGTAGTTCTCAACCTTCCTAATGCCATGACCCTTTAAGACAGTTCCTCATGTTGTGGTGACCCCCCCCAACCATAAAATCATTTTCGTTGCTACTTCATAACTATAATTTTGCTACTGTTATGAATCGTAATGTAAATATCTGATATGCAGGATGTATTTAGGCCACCCCCTATGAAAGGGTCGTTCGAACCCCAAAGGGGTAGTGACCCACAGGTTGAGAACCGCTGAACTAAATGAACATGACACCTGTAAAAGCCTCCAAAGAGGGCAATACTGCGAAACAAATAGTCACTCAATACTTAACAGTATTTCTTTACATATTGTCATAAGCCAGAAGATGAACAAAGTAAGTCGAAAACTTCACCACTTCATCCTGCAGACAGTGCACCTCAGAGTATGGAGAACTCAACAGAGGCGGGTCACGGCCGGACGGCCTTCAGTAGGAACGAACATGAGCACCTAGCGCCCTCTGCTGGCACTCAGGAAAACCAGACTTACCTGCATGAGCTCTGCGCGTACTGGCTGAATGTGGTCATACAGGAAATCGGGCTGCAGGTTGTCCACACACAACTCCAGAGTCCTCAGGCCTTGGCTGACCAACGTCTGAGAGCCATTGAGAGCAGACACCAAGGGATCCATCAACATGGGCAAATACGGCAAGAGAGAGCTCAGCCGCACAGGCACCGTGAGGCACAGCTCCACGAAGAGATCCTTCATGTGCTGCTTATGCAGGCCGCTCTGCAGCATGTTCAGCCCTAGTGACAGGTGGGGACAGTCAGAGGTGAGGTTGCCACCAGTCAGAGGTGAGGTTGCCACCAGACACAGGCCACAGTTAACTGCACAAAACAGCTGTACGCTTATTACATACATCAACATGATTACAGGAAGACGTTTCAGGCCTCATAAGTTACTGTATTAATTAGCCAACCCTATTCTATAACTGCATCCACAATCCCCTATGTCTGTGCTAGTCAGTGACAACAGCAAACTGCATATAATTATTATATACTAAGTTATAATTAGAATATTATGCTCTTGTCATAATATTACACATCAACCTTTTTTAAATATTACACTATTAATAAGTCCAATCTAAAGACACAGACTTCTCATATGACACATTCATCTCAAGTTTGAGGTTCACAATCTTATATCTCAAGTTTCCAGTAGGTCAGTTGGTGTTTATACTCTAAAATATAAATATTTTTCCAAAAATCTACTTTTGTTTCTTATAGAAAGGAACTTTCTTTTAAAATCAACCTCCCCACTCTTTATGAGGGTAACGAAGTATTTACTAACTCGTGTGAGCTCCTTCCTAACACGAGTCAGATCAAGACTAGCTCAGAGTTGCCTCAATTCGTCTGGCTCAGTGGATAGAGCATCAGGCCTGTGGACCCAAGGGTCCCAGGTTCGGTTCCGGTCAAAGCCATGTACCTTGATTGAGGGCACATCCCCAGAAGGAAGTGTGCAGGAAGCAGCTGATCAATGTTTCTAACTCTCTATCCCACTCCCTTCCTAGCAGTAAAAAAATCAATAAAATATATTTAAAAAAAAAAAAAAAGACTAGCTCAGAGCTCTTAGAGGCAAGCTAGAAAGAGAAAAGCATGTGACAGCAGACCCAACACAAGGCACAGCCGGTACTTCAGGTTGAAGAGAGCTCAGTGAAGAGTTGGCAGGGAAGGAATCATAGGGTAGGAGGATAAAAAGAGGGAAAGACTAAGTCCCCAGAAGGAGATACACTTGAACAAAACAGGGTAGTTGGGAACAGCAGAGAGTGTGCAGGAAAAAATCAGACTGATCAGAGCAGAGGGCTCAGGTTAAGGAATGACTGGAGATGGGTTGAAATACAAACAAAGAAGCCTGATTATGGTTAAGCACTTTGCCTGGTAAACTTATGACCATGTTACATTCAATATCCAAATACGTATTTCCCAGTTGCCTTCTGGGTATACAATGTTATAAATGGCTTCTCTTTAAAGAATTTGCAAATAAAATATAGATTTAATCCCTTGCTAAGATGCCAGGAACTCACACTTACAAAAACACAAATTTCTAGGATAGTGTTTCTAATCAGTTCACACCCATAAACAATGAATGGACTCAAGATAGATCCTCTTTAGCTCTACATTTCGAAAGCATTTCTCATTATACAGGAACTAGTGACCTGGTGTACAAATTCATGAACATTGAGAGGAAATTAATTAAAAGGTGGCCGGCGGGTGGTCCTGGGCCAGAGGGGCCAGCCACACCCTGGAGCCAACCTCGCGAGGTCCCTTCTCAACCAGTCACACCTTGGGTGGTGCCAAGACTCGAACGACATCTGTGGAGTGAGCAGGGGGGTCCCTCTGGCAGGTGAGGTCCCTCGGCCTGGCCTATGGGGATCAAGCCAAAACCAGCTCTCCGACATCCCCTGAGGGGTCCCAGAGTACAAGAAGGCACTTTGCAAAGTTACTGCGTTGAGCGTCTGCTCCCTAGTGGTCCATGTTCTTCATACCTACCAGCTGGTCGGACAGTCGCTTATCCTTTTATATATAGACTAGGGGCCCTGTGCACAAAAATTTGTGCACTCGGGGGCGGGGGGAATCCCTCAGCCCGGCCTGTGCCCTCTTGCAGTCTGGGACCCCTTGGGGGATGTCCACCTGCTGGCATGCCTGGCCAGCCTGGGTGAGGGGCTGATGGCTGTTTGCAGGCTATCCAAGCCCCCCAGTGGGAACCCTCACCTCATGGGGGCGTGGCCAGCCTGGGTGAGGGGCTGAGGGCTGTTTGCAGGCTGGTCACAGCCCCTTCAGGGTTCAGGTCCCTACTGGGGTGCCTGGCCAGCCTGGGTGAGGGGCTGATGGCTGTCTGCAGGCTGGCCATAGCTCCCATTGACTCAAGATCCCAGCAAGACTGGCTGGAAGCAGGTTTCTGGGGTTTATTTATCTTCTATAATTGAAGCTTTGTTGCCTTAAGTGGAGGCCACAGCCTGCCTAGGCAGGCAATGAAGCCTCCTATTTGCTTCAGCTCCATGGCTTCTATAACTGTAAGTTTGCTGCTTGAGAGGCCTAGGCAGGCAATTTCCTCCATCGCTGGCCTCCTTTTTGCTCTAGCACCATGGCTGCCAGCTGCCATCTTGGCTGGGTTAATTTACATATCACTGCTCTGATTGGCCGGTTTTGGCGTGGCTTGGCTGGTGGGCGTGGCTTAGGTGTGACAGGGTGAGGGTTAATTTGCATATTACTCTTTTATTAGATGAGGTTATTGAATTCTGGTTGTATAAAGCAACGAACTAAAAATATAAACTTATAAATCAGCTTTATAACTTGTTTTCCCCTCTTGTTCTGATTCTCTTTCAAATCTAGGGATTCCTGATCTTACAAAACCACTAGAAACAACTTTCTAGACTTGCTTACCAAATGCTATAAAAATATAACCAAGTCCTAACTGAGGAAACTAAAACCTTCCAACGCTCATTCAACTCTGGTATAGAGAAAGAGACCAGAACTGAATGGGGAGAGGAGAGGCTCTTTCAAAAGTCCCACTGACTTTAAAGAGAGTAGAACACAGGGACTAAAGGGCCTCATTCTCATTCTTTCTCCTTCTCCCTCTCTCTCTGTGAAGGACACACATATATCTCCTCACCATGACCTTCAATGGATACCGAGGATGAACCCCAGCAACCAAGGGGCAGCCAGACCAAGCACATACACAAGGCTAAAAGTCAACCAAAATCATTGCTCTGACCTTGCAAGAGGTTTGGAAGAAGAGGCAAAAATTCCTGATACAGGAGATCATGGCTCCCGCCCCCAATGGAGCGGAACAGGGCCCGAAGCAGCAGGAAGTAGTTGTAGGGCTCTTTGGCAGTCTGTGCGAGCTCCATGGAGCTGTTCACAATCTTGTGCAGGTGGGGCTGCAGGACAGAGAAAAGGCAGGTTAACAGGCTCTAGAGGAGGCAGATGCACAGCCCCAAGGCCTGTGCTAAACATGCATTGCAATCAGACAGGAACAGGAGGTAACAAAACAAGAACCTGACAGCTTTTATTTGACTCAAATTAATTTCTCTTAAAATATGTTGTTTTCCACCAGTTTGGGTGTGAAAGAAGCATTTAATAGGTTCCTATCTGTCAGCTCTGCAGTTCTCATGAATACAGCCACTCTTGTATAAGACGAAGAAGCCTGTTTCCTCTGACAATCTAAACGCAACAAGTAATCTAAAGGAACTAAACTTCCCTATCAATCAAATAGGTAAAGTTTGGAACAGCCTCAAAAGACATTTATGGATATTTCCATAAATATCCATATATATCCAAAAAATATATCCAAAAAATGGATATTTCTTTAATAGAAAAAAAGCACTTTATTAGCTTATAGTACCTTTAGTTAACATTTTAAGCCAGGTTGGGTTTTTTTATCTTGTATTTCAAATTTTGACATGTGACAAAGTTCACATGATACTTCCTTCCAGGTATATTTAAAGTGAGCTGTGAGCTGTAAACTGTTGGAATACTCACTAATACAATTCCAAACTTGTTACTGTATATAGCATATTTATTTTACAGAATAAGTATGTTCTCTAGATAAAAAGTTATATGAATTTATGATTTCAATATTTTTCTTGAGCATCTTCCCATCAGTCTTTTTCCCCTCGATTAGGTTTTGTTTTCGTTGTCATTCTGTATAGTTATATCTAATGTTGGCACAAATTGAATTATTTGACAATATCAAGTTATTTGGATACATTACAGTTAAGTACTTTTTTTTTAAATCAAGTATTTTTCTTCTATATTGACAGAAAAGTACTGGTAAGGTTAGCAGATTACTATATAACTGAGAAAGACTAAGAAAAGCATCACATAAAAGCACAGATGACTGTTGCTTTTTATCACTATCTGTACTTTTACTCTAGAAAAAGGGATCTTATTTACAGCTTCAAATTTTCCCCATCTCTCGTCAGACTCAACTGGTGATAACATTCAACTTTCTATAGGAAATTAAAATTTTGTCCTAAGTGGAAGTGAATGTTTACAAGGTTTTTGTTCTGTCATCTGCCACTTTTAAAGGATGATTTAACCACGAGTTCATTTCTGCCCCTTTTCTTGATTCAAACAACTGGTAAGATCAAATTACACACAAGATTAGTCATCTATAAAAATGTTGGAGATACACTCTTCCAAGATGATCTGAATTAAGAGACACAAATGGTTAGAATTCTTGGTCTAAACATTCCATTCAGGGATGTTTATGCACTGCCACAGAGAATATGAACACACAACAAAGTTAAAGTGAAAAATGGCTGATACATCTCATCAGATTTGAGAGGTAAGTAAAGACATTTTTTCCCTTCAATAATCAAACATCATTTAATTTTTAAAATAAAGATAATACACTTCTAATTTTACTTGTGTAAACCAGAAAAAGAAACTGAATTTAAAAAAGAAAACTAGTGTTAGCAATATTAATGACAACCCACTGTCTACCATAGGAGTTATGAAATTTTCATTTTAAATCTCCAGATAAATTAAGCTCTGCTTAGAAATACATGAAATGTTTTCCATACTTGGCCGTAATATGTTGCAAATATTTTAACTCAAAGAGTACTTTACAAATACAAAAAGAGCCATTCCGGTTTTTGTTCAAAAGTGAAAACAAGACTTAAACAATAACAAACCCTAAAACAAAGTACTACTTGAATCTAAATAAACTTTACCTTCAGCATTTGTTCATTTTCAGCTGCAAAGAGGGACACTGAGCCAAACACCAATTTAAACAGCTTGAGGTACAGGTTGGAGAGCTCCACATTCGAGCCCATTTCTGGCAGGCGATCAAGGAGATATTCCACCAGAATTGTAGCAAACAGAGCAGAGGTAGTAGGATTTGCCAAGAAGGAATTGGCAACAATCTATCAAAACAAGAAAAGAGCGTGACAAAAAACAATGCAGCTTTAATGAAGAGAAATATACTCCAAAAACACAAAATCAGACACTCCCAAGAAATTAATTACTAACCAAAAGAAAAAAATGAAACAGATTTACTGAGCCTTGAGGGGAACAGGTCAGTTCAAGTACTTAATCCGTTATTCTGTCCTTACCATCAAACACCAAGAGCCTTCACCTAACACATATTGAACTTCTACTACTGAAAACAGGTCCAAAGCATCTTGAGATTTGGGGGGGAAACTTTATATTTCTCTAAATTTTGCTCTAAAAGCACATTCTTACACATAGTATTAAGAAAATTCTCCAAATAAACAGAGTGCCAAGAATTCATGCATGCTGAAAGAATATAAGAAAGGAGTTTTATACCTGAAGAGCATAATTCTTTGAGATTCTTTCCACCATATAAGGAACTGTAGTTTGAAAGATTTCTTTAAATGTTAAGGGATTCATCATTGTGAACACACCAGCAAAGTGTTCCAATACCTCCTTCTCTTCCTTCATTCTAACTGTCTGGCAGTTTGCTACTCGAATGTATGTTTGTCCATTTCCTGCTATCTGGACCTAACACAGGAAAAAACCATGGGCATTAAAACCAAACATCTCTGAATATGTTCCATCACCTAATCAGAGCAGCTGCATACTTAAAACAGAGCACTTGAATTAGATAATACCCCTCTGAGATCTTTCAAATTCTCTATTCTTAATTTAATTCTAGAAAACGATTTTTTAGCCCTCACCCGAGGATGTTTTCATTGATTTTTAGAGAGAGGAAAGAGAGGGAGAGAGAAACATTGATCAGTTGTCTCCCGTCCATGCCCCAACTGGGGACCCACAACCTTTTCAATGTACGGACAACGCTCCAACCCAGCCAGAGCTAGAAAATCATTTTTTTTTAAACAATTTTCTTAGGAGTTCGAAAAAGGTACAAATTAAGTAAACTTAAATCTTATTTCTATTACATTCCATTTGCACCACCTCCCCCCAAAATATACCCACTGACACTTACAAATAGAATTCTCACAATAAATGCAATACTGAGCTACAGAACAAAAGCAACGTGGGTGTAAAATACTATAGTCCACCCAAAAATAAAAGAACTCTCAAGATCTGTTCCATCACTAGCATCTCTAATTCTAAGGGGTAATTTCAATAAACTGGCTTAAGGGCACTGCCTTACCTGATAAATATCTAAAGCCTGCATTGCATATTTCACAAGTTTTATGTAAATCTGAGTTTCTTTGGGCTGTAACTGCTTGTTGGGAATAAACTGAGCTTCTGGAAAAGAGATAGCATAATAAGTCAATGTGAATAAAACCCACTCTGCACAACACTGTTCGTCTAAACAATTCAAGAGCATAGTTACCACCAGGCGCTTTACATGACGTGATGCCCCACGTGATTGTCTTGACACCACACACCAAGGTTTTCACCAAACTTCGGCAATCTGTGACTTGAAACGTCTGCTTGTCCTCCTTGTCCTTTTCTCCTTGCTTCTCAAAGGAAGGCATAGGAGCTGGGGTCACAGGAGTAGCAGGGGGAGGGGGCGGGAGAGGGGGTGGGGCCGGGGTGGGAACAGGGGCTGGGGATGGGGCAGGGCCTGGAGCTGTGGGGGCAGCGGGCACTCCCGGCAGAGCTGCTTCCACGGCTCCGAGTTCTGACTGAGGCTTGCACTTCTTAAAAATGGCGGAGAGCTGGTAGCGCGCAATGGTGTGGAATTTGAGAACAAACACCTAACGGGGTGAGAAAGTGGGGAGGTGAGACAGAAATCTTTCTTTTAAAATGTCAACAACCCTATCAAACGACAAGCTAAGAAACACCCTCTGAAGCCACTTGCTCTGTGTAAGGGGTGCGTGCCGCCTCCCTCTGGGACTATCTCCACCACCCCTGCGGGCCCTGCTCGGGAGAGCTGGCGGCTGGCCGACAGGCAGGACCAAGGCTGCCCCACAGTTCCTACAACTACCTGCTGGCAGCAGGCACCACACTTTACCCCTCACCCACATGCCAATCGGGCACCTCGCCAGAGACGCTCCCAGCTACCTGAGCACTTTGCTGTCTGGTGTCTCAGGACCCTTGCCAGGCACTGTACTAAGAGGTCACATGTACTGTTTCATTTGTCTCTCATAACGACAGAGAGCATCCCTGGTTAGAAGCAAAGTTCAGCATCCCACTCACACACACTTGACTAGTTAACGGGGGAGCAGGGATTTAAACCAAATCCTAGGGTCATGCTTGGCAAACCGGCGGCTCCATAAACTTGCCGGTAAGGCACTGGTGCAAGTTCAGCAGCAAGTGGGACTGAAGGGCATGGGGCCCTATCTGGAGAGCTGGTACCTCCAGCATCCGCATCAGGACATCTCTCCCGTTGCCGCTCTCCTGCTCGCTCTTGGAGCGGATGCAGTCCACCAGGTTCAGCAGGAGCTTGCAGGACATGGTCTGGATGCTGCTGGGCAGGGACTCGTCATCAATGTTCTTGGCAAAGAGCTGGACGGCGAGGGAGAGGTCACTGAGGGGCAGATGCTGACGAACGTGGTGCACAAGGTCAGCCAGAGTGCTGTAGGCGAGGGGCCTGTGGGAAGAGACCTCTGCTAGTGTGCATCTCAACACTGCCCCAGGACCACACCTGCCAGCCACCCTCCCGACCACTACCTGCCCAGACCACCACCACTGGGACAGCACATGTGGGGCACACTTTATAGCGTTCTGGTTGCCCCAGCTACACAACTGACACTCTAATCTCTGTGCTTAAATCTTTACTTTCCAAGCTCATGCATGTCACAGCAACACTAGCACACAGAATTAACATGAGCTCAATCATGTCCTGAATAGATTTTGTTGCTCAAAGATAAATAGTATGTATCAATTAATACCTTATCAACAAGGCAGGGCAAAAATAGGTTTATAGTTGCGAGTATGTAAAAGTTTACTCTCTATTATGATTTATTAATGATTACATTACTTTCCATAAGAAACACTGTAGATCTACTTTGGCCCTACCTGGTATGGGGGCCTTTTTATAGAGACACAAATGTCTGGGTCATAAAGTGCTTTCACTCACTAACCAACTGAACACCTGCCAGATATTGGGCTGGACACCAGGGGTACCACGGTGACCAAGACAAATAGAACTCTTATCCTCAGGAAGCTTATTTTCAGGAGAGGAACTACACCGGTAAAGAAATAAAGTGTGCAAGCTGATTAGTGTTAGGAGATGTGAAAAGAGCACTGTAAGAAAGACAGGAGGGAACACCACTCTAAGAGAGGATGCCCGACCAAGTCCCCGTGAGGTGACATTGACACTGAGACCTTAAAGTCAAAATGCAGCCTTAGGGCAAAAAGCTAAGGACATTTCCAGACGGAGGAAACAGGGAAGACAAAGCTCTGAGTGGGAACCGCCTGGAATAGCCAAGGAGCTAAGAGGCCAGTGTGGCTACAGCAATTTGAGTGGGAAGGGAGGAGCCAAATCCCAGGGGAGTTGCACACCACGGTCAATAGTCTGGGTTCTGCCCAGCCGGCATGGCTCAGTGGCTGAGCGTGGACCTGTGAACCAGGAGGTCACAGTTTGATTCCTGGTTGGGGCACATGCCTGAGTTGTGGACTCAATCGCCAGTATGGGGTGTGCAGGAGGCAGCCAATCAATGATTCTCTCCATCATTGATGTTTCTATCTCTAACCCCCTCTCCGTTCCATTCTGAAATATTAAAGTACTAGAGGCCTGGTACATGAAAATTCATGCACTGGAGAGGCCCTCTCAGTCTGGGAACCCTCAGGGGTGGGAAGTGACCTACCTGGTGATCAGGGGAAGGTGACGCCCCATCACATCTCTGCTGTTGCACAACCCTCAGCTGGCCCTGGTTACCTGAGCCTCTGCCCTGGACAGCTGGGCAGCCACCATCTGAGGCTTGCCTGTGCCTCAGGCCAACCCTTGGCAGCTGGGGGGCTGAGGGGACTGGGGGACTCTGGAGGCAGGCATGTGGAGTGGCCAGGCTTGCCTGGGGGGCAGGTCCAGCCTTGCTGCATGCCTGCCACCCTGGCAGGGCTATCTAGTGGCTGTGTGCACCACCATCTTTGAGGGCGAGTCAGTCAATTTGCATATTCCCTCCTTATTGGCTGTAGGCACTGCCACCTTTGAGGGTGGGGTAGCAATTAGCATCTCCCTCCTTATTGGCTATGGGCGCACCATCTTTGCGACAGTGTGAGGGTCAATTAACATATCCCCTCTTTATTAGATATTTAAAAAATAAGAGTTTGGATTTTGTCTTTGTCTAATGGCAACGGAAAGCCACTAGAGTTTCCAGCAGCAGTGACATGATCTAATGCCCAACAGCAGGCAGGTCCAACCCCAAGTTATAAAGAATGTCTTACTTACTATTTTATAACTTTTATATAGAAAAGAGTGAATGGTCTATATCATATTTAAAGTGTACTGCATGTTTTTCAAAAGATCCATCAGACCTCCCTTATTAAAGCCAAAAAATTACTAATGTTGATGAATTTTACATTTTAAAGATGACTAAATGTTAATTTTCTCCTTGAGAAACAATAAACATGATCATCACTACATTTGTCTAAAATGTCTAAAATGAAAACTAGAAGGAAATACGTCAAAATATTATTTGTGCTACTTGAGCTCCTTGCGCAGGACCAAAAAGGTTTCTTCCCCTTCTTTCTTCTTGGCAGGTTATACAATATTTTTTTATAATGAAAAGATTCATTTATTATATAGGAAGCAAACAATAAAAAAAAAAGAAAAAAAAAAAGAATGCTAGCCAGATAAAGTTATACACTACGTTAAAATCTAAATCACTACTCTGATTTTTCCCTTTAAGCTAAAGCACAAAAAGCAACTGAAGGCATTTCAAAAATTCCTGCCATTCTAAATTCAATGAGAGTGAGGGCCCAACAGTCAGTATTTGTTGAAACTCTCGTAGCATAAAGTGTCAGGAATCACCCCCACTTGCATTTCATCAGCCGATTTCATGGGTTTAATCTCATACCTGAGCGTTTCTCGAGCAGTATATCCTGAACCAATTAGTATGGATTCATCAAACAGCTTGTCCATGCAAGGAATGAACTCTAGAACACAAAGAGCCAGTGCATGTATCACCAACTAAACCAAATTACACACTACTAACAGTACTTTCACTGTAGTCAACCTGCAGTCAGTTAGCAAACCAGATTTTATAAAGGGCGCAGAGGAAAGCACACGCTGTATTTTAGTCACACTGGCTTCTGAACCGCATGAGCCATCTGCTGTCAGAACCACATAAGGATCAGAATAGACTAAGGACACCAACTTCCTATCCCCCCATGGAGAACTCGCCCCAAACACTTCACTGGAGGCACATTCCTTCGTCCTTAAAAGCTGCCGCCATCAACCGAAACCTGTCTGAGAAGGGAGCAGTATCTCCTTAAAGCCCTTGGAGTCGTCCTTCTTAAACATTTTGTGGCTAGTCATCATGAAGAATAATAGATTACAAAGATTTGGGAAATTCCAGTGTTCTCAAAGAAATAGTTTTAGGGGTCCCAACTCCCTGGATGAAACTGACTAGAAACGGATCGGGTTCCTCTGTTCCTCCAGTCCTGCAGAGAGAACCATCACCAATCCTTCCCCTCAACCCTGCAGGCCTCAAGACCAGAAAGACCGGTCACTCAGGAACAATTCACATTTCTGAGGATGTGCAGACAGGAAACAACCTGCATTTTCTAGGCCTTTAGTCCATATGCCCCTTGGAGAACTCTGGCCACAAACACCCAAAGGACGTTCGGATTCTGGAGCAAGCCTGCCATTATGGCCAGCTTCAATCAGCCAAAAAAATATATATTCTTGGGAGAAAAATGTGCTAATCACTGTAAAAAATAATAATAATAAAAATATAAAAAGTACATTCTTCACCAGCAAACATCTGAGAGTCAAAGATATAAAAGAAATATGTGCATAGGAGAGGCATAGCGCACATCACTGGTTGTAACCAAGCACGGCAGCACAGGGAGTCCCTCCCCGGTCAGAGGAGGGAACGTCTCTGGACTGTCCTCAGTGAAGCCGCCAAGAGGAAGGAGGCACAGAGGTCTCATGCTGGAGGGCTGGCTAGGGGATGAGCTCAAGGAGAAGTGGTACAGCCCTGGTTTCCAGATCCCCCTCATGACCAAGAACCAGAATCCCTGCCAAAATGGGTCACTTTATTAAACCATCTGGTTTCCTAAAACTACTGCTCTTCAGAATTAGAGCAAATGTGTTACCATCTGATGTCATCTGAGATGCCAAAACATTAAGCTCTGTGAAAATGGCAGTGGATGTGTGAAATGTAACTACGTGTGTACATCTTTTTCATTTTATAATAGGGTTAATATTTAACAAGATTCTTTACATGTTTCTTCTAATAAAATCTTTTTTGAGATGTGATGCTATCACCTATTAACTCCAGGAGCTACTATGGGCTTTAAAGTAAAGTGACCTAAAGGCTGATTCACAAGGCGAATGTGATCAGTCCCTGAGAGTAGCAGCTTGAAAACCCGCTATTGTGGAACAGGTTCCGTGAGACTGAAACAGAGCCGATGGCCTCAGAGAGCCTGGCCGTGCGCAATGGAAAGCATGAGGAGTTTTTAATCCATCAGCACTTCAACAAGTAGAAACCTCTTGCTACAAAACTCCCCAGATGCACCTCCAAAATCCTTTTACTTTAACAAAATCCTTTTACTTAGATGGCAAAATACCGAAAGTTACTGTGAGAATAGTACTCAAGGCACAATCCAGTAACCTCAGTAGATTTAAAATGTTTCTTTTAAAATTCTTCTATTTTGCCCTGGCTGGAGTGGTTCAGCGGGTTGAGCACCATCCTATGCACCGAAAGGTCACTGGTTCAATTCCCAGTTAGGGCACATACCCAGGTGGCAGGTTTGATCCTACCTGGGGTGTACAGGGGAGGCAACCAATCAATGCCTCTCTTACACCGATGTTTCTCCCTCCCTCCCTCCCTCTCTCTCTCTCCCCCCCCTTCCCATCCCTTCTACCCTCCCTCCCTCCCCTCCTCTCCCTCTCCCATCCTCTCGCTATAAAATCATTTAAAAATTTTTTATTTTAAAAATAAAAGTAAATAGAAAATAAAATTCTCCTATTTTGCAATTCAGAGATGAACACATAGGAAAGGCAAAAAGCAAAGGAAGCCGATATCAGTGAAGTCCCAATGGCAGTCAGCTCTAAAGGTGAGTAGGCTGTGAGCAGTGGCAATGCTCAAGTTCTCAACCTGGGTGATGTTTGCACTTAAAGTTTGTTCCATAATTTCTGGTGAAAACATACATTATTTTTGGTGCACTTTTCTATGTGTTACATTTCAAAATGATGTTTAAGTCTATCTTCCTTTCAGCAATATCTACATACAAGAGGCACACTATAATTTGTACTTTAATAACACAAAAGTATCTGAGCTTTCTTCACTGTGTTAACTCAAGTGTAAACACTCAACTGTACCCTCAAAAACTATATAAGGAAGCCCAATCTCAGTTTTACCCATGCTCTAATTTACAAGCATATAAAGCATTTAATATTGAAAAAATTACTGGGGGAAATGATTATCGTAACAAAACAATTAGGACGTAACTTCAACCTAATGATTTGAATATATCAAATAGGAAAAGTATTTAACAATTAAAATTCAACAACTGATAGAAAAAGTAAAATTATCAGATTAGCAAAAAGCAAGTATCAGTCTTGTGCACTGAAACAGAACCAATTCATTATTTCACAGCATGGAGAATGAAATCATTGTTTCCTTCTCATATTTAAAGTCTGAGAGCAAATGGCTATTTGCAATCTCGAAAGATACGCAGTTGAAAAGCAAAAAAGTACCAAGGAAGACTTGGAACATAAGTAAGCGATGCTGAGGATATCATCACATTCATGAGATCGTTGACAAGATAAAGAGAGGACCCTGGTGGCAGGCTCAGAGGTAGACATAGAAGGAGAGGGAGGCAGAGAGACAGAGAAGGAAGGAGTAAGAATAAACTCAAGACAGCAATAAGAAAAGGTCAAGTTGAGCCTAAAATATAAGCACTGGAATGAGCTAAAGACTCCCACAGAAGGAAGGATCAGGAGGATATCCATGTCGCCTTCTGCTGCCCAAGACACACCTGCTATGAACAAACTCTTCATGTAAAAACAAAAAACAATGGAATGTCAGCAGAGTGCCACCCCCTGAGATGTGGAAGACACTCATGTCAGAATCCCAGACAAAAGACATACGGTTTCTTAGCTCTGTCGTGAGGATGTGCTTTGCAGCAATCAGAAGCTCCTTTCTGAGGTGTGCAGTCTCCGCTGGGCAATTTGAAAGTAATTGTAACATTCCTTTTACCATTTGCTGAGAGTATTTAGTCACCAGTTCCTGTAAAAACAAGAGGAGAACAACAGTTACACTGACTGGTGGGTGTTAAGAAAAACCCAAAATTTATAAACTTTTTAAAAAATTCAGTAAAACTAAACTTGGCTCAAAGGAATCCCGGGAAGTAACAGGCCTAATAAACAGTACTACACAACATTTTTTAATAGTCTGTGTGTGCATACTGCCATACTAGGAGGATGGTTAGAAACATTAAGAGCAGTTTATTTTACATAATGGGGTTATAGACGGTCTTTTCTTGTACTTTTCTGTATCTTCTCAACTTTCAACAGTGAATAGATACTATATTAAGGAGGAGGGAGAAATACTGAAACTTAAAAAGATATTCTTTACTATGTCATCCCATTAATTTAAGTTCTGAACACCACCAAAAACATGTTGAATCAACTCAGAATAAATTCTAATCACAATCTCTTTTCGAGGTGCTCTAGCAAGGCAACTCACCATGTGACTCAAGCTGACGAAAATATCCAGGGGTACCTAACTAAAATTTATAAAACCAAAAGCTCCATTTTCAGAGCTTGGTAGAGCCTGAAAGTGGGAGGAGAAAGTGGACTACAAATGTACCAAAGAAAATTTTGCGGGGATGATGGAAACATTTTTTTTTTTTTTTTACCTATCAACAATCACTTTATTTTTTTTTTTTTTTGATGGAAACATTTTGTATTTTGATGTGTTGGCGGTACCAACTATATGCATTTGTCAATTCATAGAGCTGTTTACCTGTTAAAGGTGAACTTTATTGCATGTAAATTAGCTCAGGAAACCGAACTTAAAACAAGTGATGCCGGCTGGCATGGCCCAGGGGCTGAGCAGCGACCTGTGCAACGGAGGTCACGGTTCAATTCCGAGACAGGGCCCAGGCCCAGGGTGTGGGCTCCATCCCCAGGGGAACCTACAGAAAGCAGCTGATCGATGAGTCTTTCACGTCATGGTGTTTCTGTCTCTCTCCCTCTCCCTTCCTCTCTGAAATCAGTAAAAAATTTTTTTTTAAGTAAATGAATTTACCTGGTAAATTCTGATGATATAAGCTAAAAATGACAATGTTTTAATCTGAGCAGCAATGAAATCAGCATACAACTCCTTGTTGTAAAGCTTATGTTGCCTGAATGAGAAATAAATAAAATTTGCAATATTAGCTCTTAACTCTTTAGGCGACATTAACATTAATTAAAAGCCTATGTTAATTACTGAGCCCAAAAGTCTGATTTCTGCACAGACCAGACAACATAGCAGCAACGGTTACACTCTTCACTATTACGCATTTCCAAACAATATAAAGGGTTTAGAGGCATAAAGCAAGCAGTTCTCTAAGCCATTCAACAGCAGTTACAATATTTATCCCATTAAGCCACTCATCCAATAGGCAGTGTTAGGCTATCCATTTGCTCATCAATAAGAGCTGATGCTAGGGCCACAGAGGATGTTAACACAAGAAAGTGAGTGCTAAAGGTCTTAAGAGGAAATGTATAAAATTTGAGAAAAAGTTTCACTGAGAGAATGAATATGGTTCACCTGGAGTGATGGATGGGGGAATTAAGAGGGTAAAGAACAGCCTAGCACTCATGCTGAAAGGATCAGCAAGAACAAAGAAAGGCTTAAGGTGAGAAAGGTTTGGAGATCTCAGATAGAAATCTAGAATACAGTAATTCCTAATAATAGTTCTAAATTTATGAAACACCAAAAAACAAGGTTTAATACCTCTAGCTCATCTTTTTAAGTAAGGAGTAATATAACTATTACTATCATCATTTAAATACAAGTTCAAAGAGTAAAAAATATAATTTGCCCCAAATTTTATCACTTAAAAATTTTATGTCTTACGAATAATTACAGCAAGTGAATTTTACTTCGAATTAAAGCAATGTGACAGTCAGCTCCGTCACTGTCCGAAGAAATCTCACCTGGCTTGTGCAGATACCTGAATTGCAATGGTATTCATGATCAGGGGCACAAATTCAGCAACAACATTGTGGATGTTCAGTTTGTAGAGCTAAAAGCAAACACATCAGATTTTCATGCTTTGACACTTCCTGCACAGCAAAATAATTCTGGCATCCCAAGGAAACTACAGGAGTTAGCATGTGTGCATCATACACACCTATTTGCCACAGATTAGATGTGAACTTTATCATAAAATAAGAAGCCAAAAACCCAAGAAATTAGTAACAATACACATACCTGATACATTAAAACAACAATAATTGGCAATTCTGCCAATACTTTCAGAGAAAGGGATCCTCTTGGAATGATGGAATGCTGAAAGAGAAAAACAAGCAGGACGGTGGTTATCCTGGTGGCACTTACAGCAGCCCCAGTCGGTACCCACTGCTGAGCATTGCCCCACTGAAATAAAAGGAAGAGGAAATGCTGATAGATCTTTGTAAATATCTGTGGGGAAAGAATCAAACTATTTTTAGAATAAAGTACATCGAACTATGATTTAATAGAGGTTTTTATATTTTCTAATGTAATCACCTGTATTAAATAACTTTGGGAAAATTTGTCAAAACTTAGAAATTCAAATCACCTGAGAAAAATTTATATATACACACACACGTCTGTGTGTATATATATTTTTTTCTCTTTTTAATCCTCAAAAGATATGTTTTTATTGATTTTTAGAAAGAGAAGAAGGGAGAGAGGAAGAGAAAGCAACATCGATTAGCTGCCTCCCGCATGTGCCCCAACCAGGGGAAGAACCTGCAACCTTTCTGATGTACAGGATTACACTCCAACCAACTAAGCAACCCTGCCAGGGCCATCTGAGAAAAATTTTAAATTAGTATCTAGTATTTTACTGAAAAGAGTAATAGCAGAAAGTGCATATTTACCCGGTTTTATTCAAAATACTTGGAAACAGAAAATCCTTGCAATAAACTTAAGAAAAAAATGTAATAGTCCTAATATAAAAGAATTCAAAAAACAGGTAAGGAAAATGTCACACTCATAAATTTGGGCAATGAATAGCAACAGACAAGCAAAACAAAAACAAAGACTCAAACAGACAACAAGTTTGTAATTCAAGAAGAGCAAAGGAATGAAAGCTTTATTTTTATTCAAACTGCAGTTTCTTGTTTATCCTAGTACAAATTCAAACATTCTGCAGCCCTAGCCAGTTTTGTTCAATAGTTACGTTGAGCCCTCGGAAGGATCCTGGGTTCGACTCCAAGTTTGATTCTGGTCAAGGGTATGTACTCAGTTGCAGGCTTAATCCTTGGCCTGGTCAGGGCATGTGCAGAGGCAACCAATCCATGTGTTTCTCGCATATGGATTTCTCCCTCTTTGTTTCTCCCTCTCCCTTCCAATCTCTCTAAAGGTCAATGGAAAACAAAATTCTCAGGTAAGAATAAAACATTCTGCAAAACCGTTGTAGTAAAGCAAATACAGATGATATTCTTAATTCACTCATAAAAATATAGTCAACAAATGCTCAATACACATTACCTCTGTGGCAGATATTACAAAATCATTACCTGCAGACAATTCCTAGCATTACCTTCAGAAAATTCCACAAGACAAGTTTTCCAGATGAGAGGGAAAATTACGGCCAAAACAAAGGTTTATGAACTTTCCTATAGTCCGAAAACCCACGTGTTGGGGCCAGAACATCATCCAGCACTTCTGTCCCCAGAGCCCAGGCTCCCAGGGACTGAACTACAATTTATATGTAGTTTAAAGGGACTCATAAATAACAATACTAAGGATGGAACAGAGACTGGTCAGCTGCTTTTTCCATCAGGTGAGTCTGGACTTCCACTACAATTTTGTTTATACCTTTGCAAAAAAGCAAGAGTTCACTTTCACCACTCAAAGGCTGCACAGTAGAACCAGTGATGCTCTCTCATGCACACACATTTGTCCATCTTAAATGCCTCTATGTGTTTAAGAAAGAAAACAAAAAACTTAAGCGGCTTAAAAAGTCACTCTCACATATATTCGTCTACAAAGTGGAGAGACATAGTTAAAAACAAAAGCAAAACAACTGGAAAAACTTACTGTTCTCGTCTCGCTGTCCTCACGTTCAGGATTGACCTTCACAGCAATGGCTGTAATCATACCAACCATTTCTGGGGGAGGGACTGTGTTCTCGGGGATCACCTGAGGGTTCTCGAAGTAGCGGTTCTACATAAGAACAAGAGAAATGGTTTTTCCCAATAAAGTCATACACAACATTCCTTCACAAAATAGCCCTGACACATGTGGTGGGAGAAACCAAAGGTCCTACATGTGTCTTGCTCAATCCCACAGTGCTTGAGGTCCACTCTATTCAATTCCAAAGCGACAGCGTGACGGAGAACACATTTCTCCACCTTCCACAACAGAAAGTAAAAACTTGTCCTAAGTATTTTTCGCTCCTTCCTGGCCGAGGCAAGATGAAATGCACACCAGATTACATTAAACCTCAGTGAGGCAAGGAGAATGGCCCCCATCCCTCCAGTGGTAAGAAACTAGGAGCTAGTCCCCCTTGAATTAACTTTTCAAATCATCTCCTACATAGAGATCAAAGGGGGGACCAGAGGCAAAGAACAGAAGACATGCTGAAAGGCCAGGACCTCACGGTCACTCCTTAGCTCTCAGTGGAGTTTGGACCTCACGTTAAACAAAACAGCTTCGTATGAGAAATGCTGACTGAAATGGTAGGTGGCACATTTGATAACTCAAAATGTAATTAATTTTGACACATTATTAGCAGATTAAAATCCTTAAAATACTAAAAGTTAATTTTACCATATGTCCAATTAAAATTTTTAAGCTTAACAAAATTCTTTAAAGTAAAAACAGATTTATGTGCAATAAATTTTTACCAAAGCATTATTTATGATAGTAAAGAACTGAAAAATGAGAAAACCAGCAACAGAGAGACGGCTGAACTACATGCATATGACAGAAAATTAGGGGCCACTAAATTACAGCTGCCAGAAAAAGGTCTTGGATGCTCCAAACTGTTCACAGTGATTCCTCCTAATAAGTGAAAACAAAATGGAGAGGAGGGAGATGTTCCTGTTCCATTCCATACACTTTCACATTGCTGGCATTGCCTGGGAAGAGTTCTTTCAACAGAATAAATTTTAATAATGAAGAAAAATGTTGAAAGCATACACTACCTCCCCAAAAAGCTTTATAACTGTGAGCACAACCATCTTTAATGAGCACAAAACATCAATGTCAGTGGCTGCTTACAAGCCAAACATTATAGATTTATCTTGCCTTTTTATGCAAAATTTCTACAATAAGAATATATTAAAGTATTTAATTTAAACAGTGAAACCAAAAGAGCTATTTTTTAAATGACTGATTTATCAACCTAGATTCTATCAATAAACATTCCCTGCTCTAAAATTAGCATTCTAAAATTAGCATCCCCCAATTATTCCTCCAATGCAAGTGCTCCAAAATCCCTTTGGAATAAGAAAGTAATAAATAAATAAGCAATAAATTCAAATAATATTAAAACCATACCACTACTTTTGGAAGCTCCTTATAAATCTGTTTCACAAAATCCAAAAAATGATGAATCTAAAAAAAAAAAAGATATAAGGAAGATATTTATAAACAGAAAATGCTTACAATAAATAAGAAAAATGTTAATAGTCCTAATATATAAGAACTCATAAAATAGGTAAGAAAAATGTCAGGCT
>PVJC01009674.1:0-45367 GCA_004026665.1 Murina feae | reverse complement strand
GGCATAGAATGGAGTGGACGGACAATTTTGGGGGGTTAAGGGTATTGGGGGTGCGTGAAGAGACTGGACAATAATTGTACACCTATGGATGAGGACAGTGGGGGGGCAAGGACAGAAGTTGGGGTGGGAAATGGGAGGAGGGGAGCTATGGGGGAAAAAAGAGGAACAACTGTAATAATCTGAACAATAAAGATAAATTAAAAAAAAAAAAAAAGAGATGGCACCAGGATAGGCAGGCCCCCCCAAGAGGGACCACGTTCCCTGTCCCTCACCTCCACCCAGCCTCTGAAATGATGTGTTCAAGGTCATCCAAGGTTATTCACACACAACATTCTTTGTCACAGCAAAAACCTGGAACAGCTGAAACGCCCACCCCCAGGGGGGCAGATACACATGGGTACATCCACCAGCAAGCCCGAGGGAACCAGCGCTGATAGCAGAAGGTGTAAGTCTACAAACCAAAGTACAGAGCGAAGTGCAGTGCATATTGTTACCTATGTAGTAAAATAGACAGGCACGAGCATTTTTTACATGTTCTCACATATGCCTTGTGCGGGGTATGTCTTAAGGGTCCACAAGACACTTAGGACAGCCGCTGCCTCTGGAGAGGGGACCAGGGTCGCCGGGAAGAACTGCACAAGTGTTTGCTATTGGAAATGACGAACGCGCAGCTGCCACCACTTGATCAGATTGGCTGGGCCGGCGCCCCTTTCTCCGGCTCCCCCTCTCAGCCTCTCCCCCCTCCTGTCTCGCAGATCGAAACCCACAAGCTGACCTTCCGTGAGAATGCCAAAGCCAAGACGGACCACGGGGCGGAGATCGTGTACAAGTCGCCCGTGGTGTCCGGGGACACGTCTCCGCGGCACCTCAGTAACGTGTCCTCCACAGGCAGCATCGACATGGTAGACTCGCCCCAGCTCGCCACGCTAGCTGACGAAGTGTCCGCCTCCCTGGCCAAGCAGGGTTTGTGATCAGGCCCCCGGGCGGTCAATAATCGTGGAGAGAAGAGAGTGGGAGTGTGGAAAAAAAAACGAATAATGACCTGGCCCCTCACCCTCTGCCCCCAGCTGCTCCTCACAGATCGGGTAATCGGTTCATCAATTAACCTGCTTTTGCCGCTCGGCTCTGGCTCGGGACTCCAAAATCAGTGATGGGAATAAGAGCCAACTCCATCTTTCCAAATTGATGGGTGGGCTGAGAATAATAAAATGTTTTTAAAAACACGTTAAAGATGGCCACACCCAACATTTCCTTGGGCAATTCTGTTTGATTCTTTTTTTTTCCCCTGAGTAGAAGAGGAAGAAAGTCAGGCTCAAAGGTGCTTCTGGGGTTTTCAGGGGACTGGGGGCACCCTCTGGCCCCATCCTGGGGATGTCACAGAGGCTGTGACAGCAACAAAGGATTTGCAACTTGGTATGTTGGTGTGAGCTGGACAGGTAGGGGTGGGGGGAGACACAGGAGAAGCTGAGGCAGGGGTGGGCAGGGAGAGGGAGAGAGGGAGCCGGGAGGTAAGAGCATGAGGGAGAGGAGACCTGCTCCCTATGGAAGGGCAGCAGAGAGCACAAGCAGCCTCCACTGGGACCTCCTGCGGCTGGTGGCCAGTGTCTGTGCAGGTGGGTGTGCCTCCCTCAAGGGCAGGGGAGGGCAGCCAGCCTGTGGAAAAGGGCTCCAGTCCCTCCCACCTGCCTGGCAGGAGAAGGCTGGCTGGCGGGAGGGTGGCTGGCAGCCGGTGGGTGACTTCCTTAGAAAAGACTGGCCTCCAGCCTCTGTCCTCCCTGCAGGGGTGGGGCAGGGTGGTCCTGACCTGAGGGGCTTCCTTCCACCCCAGGGACACCCTGTTCAGTTGCGTTCTGAAGGTTGGAAGTGCAGCCACGATTTTGGCCACCTCACTGATCTGGGACTTTAGGGCTAACCAGTTCTCTTGTAAGGACCTGTGCCTCTTGTGGGACATCCGCCTGTTCCCAAGCCTGGGCCGCTGGCATCTCTAGAGTGTGTGTGTGTGTGTGTCGGGGGGCAGCAGGGGGTCCTGAGCCTCCTGTTCCTCTCACCCCACTGCAGCCAGCTGCCTGCCCCCACCACACCCTGTGTCTGCTGGGTGGAGCCCAGTCACTGCCTGTACCCCTCATTATATCACACTGTCCCGAGTCCCCAGCCTCACCACCCTTCTCAGTAGTTCACATTGTTTGGATGTGGGAAGCACCTGGTCTTAACTAAGGGGTGGAATCAAGGGAAGGCAAAGTCGGGCACAAGGTTTCTAGGTCTAAGTTACACTCATCCAACTGGCCTGTCCCTCATGATGAACCCGATGATGACCTTACCTCCCATCCAGACAGGGGGCTTGGCAAGGCCAGGATGGGGCTAGGCAGTGACCCTGTATGTGAACTTGGAGAGCCTTTTCCTCCCAGAAGACCCGCCCCTTCCTGTGTTGAACTGCAGCAGGTTGGGTATCCTAGTTGTCAGAGATGGCACCAGGATAGGCAGGCCCCCTGGGAGGGACCATGTTCCCTGTCCCTCACTTCCACCCAGCCTCTGACTGCCAGCCTCGCAGAGAGCCTGCTCAGCTTCAAGTGCATGTCAGCCCTCTACACCCCACAAGGGGACACGCCCACTTGGAAATGGTTCTCCCCGTCCCAGCTGGAAGCAATGCTGTCTGTCCACTGGAGCAGCTGAACATATACATAGATGTCGCCTTTCCCTCCCCGTCTGCACCTGTCGCGTTGTCGTCAGATTTGTCTGTTTATGCTTGGATTCACCTGAGTGACTATGATAGTGAAAAGAAAAATTTAAAAAAAGGACGCATGTATCTTGAAATGCTTGTAACGAGGTTTCTAACCCACCTGTTGGGGGTCCTGGGTATCTCTCCCCTGTGCTGGGACTCCAGGCCAGTGTGGCTCTCCCCTGCTTGGCCTCCTGAGAGGTTTCCTTCACCACCTGAGACCAGCAGAGCACAGATTCTGACACTGGAGGATCCTCAGCTGGAAGAAGGCCTGACGCACATGATGAGGACTAAGGAAGCTGGTGCCCCTCCCCACCCTGGGCTTCCCTTTGCCGGACAGAGCTGTGTCTTGGGCTGGCTTGGCTTGCAGTGTGAAAATGCCCTCTGGCCACAGCCTGGAGAAGCCCCACAGCAGCCCTGTATCACCAGGAAGATGAAGCCAGCGCCAGCTGGGGAAAGGTCCCGGGGCCTTGCCACCACAGCTGTCCGGCATCTGACGAACGAACCACGAGACACCATTCCAGAAGCCTGGCCAGAGCCCCCGAGGACCTTGCCTCAGGGGAAAGGGAAGCAGCTTCTATGGAAATGGCTGCTTAAAGAAATTCAGCCTTAGGACCGGTTCTGCCACTTCCGGTTTAGATAAGTTGAAGGCAACTGGCCTGGAAGCTTCATTTGCAGTCAGAGCTTTCGGCTGTCCCGAGAGTCCCAGCTGCTCTTGGGGTTCTGAGAAAGAAAAAGGAAATGTGGTTTAAAGGTCTGCAGCTGTTAGAGACGTGGCCCCTCATCACTGCCACTGGTACGCTGCATCTCCTCTTCCTGTAGTTCCTGTCCCCTGCTCTCTGACACCTGGAATCTCCCTGGGAGGATGGGCTACTTGGGGTCAGCCTCAAAACTATGGTTTAGGGTGATCAGGTCAGTGTTGGGGAGGAGAGGCAAAGGGGTGCTGGCTTGTGACCTTAAATGAGGACAATCCCCCGGGGCTGAGTTCTCCCCATTCTCTCTCTCCAGTCAATGTCCCTTGGGTGGGCTAGGTAAGCTCTATGCCTGGTTCCTTCAAGCTCTCCAGTCTATCAATAGTTCCATTTAAATTGACTTCAATGGTGAGACTGTATCTTGTTTGCGATTGCTTGTTGTGCTATAGGGGTTGGGGGGAGGAACCTGTAAGATAGTTACCATGGGCAAGGGGAAGTCTTGGAGTGCAGCCGTTAAACCTCCTTGTAACCCTTTTCTTCACCATTTCAATGGCATTTGCTAGAGGTTCTGGGGGTGCCCCCTTTTCACCGACTGGATTCTCAAGTGCAGTAGCTGCCAGCTGCTTCCCATGTCCTTCCCAGGCAGGTGCAGGCTGTGAGGCCTGTGGAGGAATCTGGAGATGTGGTTGCTCTGGTCTCTTGCCGGGCTCCAATCCCACAATTGTGCCTCCTACAGACCTTGGCACTTTGCTGTAAGCCTTGGGCACCTCTGTGTCACTTTTCCCACTGACTCTGGACACGCAGCCTGTATCTAGCAGCTGCCAAGATCTTTTCCTTCACCCTCTTTAATCTTTGTCACCCAAGGAAAGCCAAGAGGCAGGGATGAAGGTAAAGATAGAGGTCACTGTTTCCCGTCTATAGATCCATGGCTTCATGAGACTTCTAGTTGCTCTTCAGTTTTGAAAAGGGTTATCCTGGGCACTGACCCAGGCTCACCTCCTAATGGACTTAGCCCATGAATTTGCAGTGTCTGGCAGGGCAATTTCTGACACTTGCAAGTCCCATGATTTCTTCAGTAATTTTAAGGGTGGGGGTAGGGTGGGGGGAAACCACCTTAGCTTAGCTTCCTATCTGTGAATGTCCATATGGTGTATTGTGTGTTTTAACAAATGATATACACGGACTGTTGCTGTAAAAGTGAATTTGGAAATAAAGTTATTACTGATTAAATGAGGTCTATGCGCATAAATTCAAAAGACAAAGAAATGATAGGGTATGTGTGATTTTCAAGTCTTTTTTCAGCTTTGGAGAGCTTGGCTCTGAATAGGGAAAGACAACATTGTTAAAACCGGGCCATGAGGGTTTACCAACTCTCTCTAGGACCCAGAAGGTGAAAGAAGAGTTGTCAACCTTCTCATTTTCAGTCAGATTGTCTCATTCGGAGACCTTTGTGCTCACAAAGGTCTTGGTCAAGACCCTTGGGGCTGACCCATTCTAGTGATTTCAAACCTAAAAAGACTGGGGTTGGTAAATGAGATGTTTTCTTCCCTGGAAATTAGCCTCGAGGCCTGGGCCTGAAGCAGAACACCAGCCAATCAGCTGAAGGAATGGCTTAGCCCTCTAGCAGGCTTACAGAGCTGCCTTCCTCCTCTTGGGAGCAATACTGGGGAACAGGTCTGCTAAATCAAGACAGGGATACCAGCCAACCCCTAGCAATGTCACAAAGGGAAACAGTAACAAAACAAACCATCATCTTATTGTTCCTCAGTCATCAGTTCAAGGTTTAACATGGAGCCCTTAGATTTTCCAAGTTTCAAAATATGACTTTGCTCAGCTTTTCCTTAGCCACTATAGATAGAAGCTAAAGTAGAGATCTTAATTGTAACTCAGGAGCAGCAACAGGGTAAGCCACAGAGAAATTCGACCTCGCAACTGCTGCTTCCACGACCAGGATAGGCAGCTCATTGGCTGTTTCAACTTGACTTCCGTGAAAAGGAAAAAAACAATAAAGAACAGGCCCACCCACTTACTCATCTTTATAGAAAGAAAATCAAGCACCTAGCCGCCTCAAAGATACTATAATCTCAGGCAGCAGGTAAGCAGCTCAGGCTCCATACAAAGTATGTTCTCACAGGCCCTACCCTCTTTCTGGTGATAAGATGACCCTGCGAGGTGCCTGTACGACAGAATGGAGACATCCCGAAGTCCACAGCAAGTCAGGACACCAGAGAACTGTGCAGCAATACCATGTCCAAGTGTCAAAAAAGGCCCGGCACACAACATTCTGTAACTTTTTTTTTATTATTTTTTTCACTTTTTCCTTCCTTTTTTTTAAGCACTAGTCTGTGCTTTGCGAACAGAATCAAGACATTAACAAAGATCAGCTTCTCTGAAGAAAAGCATTTCTATAGAACAAAGACAGCTACATGTTTCGCTGCCAATACACAGCTCAAAGCAGAAAAAGAAAATATTTACAAAATACAAGGTGTTTTTATCCATTTTTGTTTTTTTTTTGTTTTTTTTTTTTACAATGCTAAAAGGGTTATTCAGAATTTTCAACCTTATAAATAGAAGAAGCACTTTATGCATAGGGATATGGTGCATTATTGTTTTTTTAAAGAAACAATGACAAACCCTTTAACTTGCAAACAGAATCAAAAAGAATCACTAATGTTGAAAATTGTGAAAAAACCCCAACCATTAAGCAGCTTGCTTACTATTTTTATGATTACAAAATGGCAAAAAAAAAAAAAAAAAAAAAAGTCCTTATTGCCCCTTTTGGTAATGTGATCATACATGAGACAGGCACAAGGTTAACAACCAGGGAGTGATCATGGGAGAGCGATGGGAACCACAGCTGGGACCAGACAATGTTCCACAGGAAAGGGAAACTTAAAAGAGGAAGGGCCGAACTGACACAGGGAACTGGAGCAGGAAGGAAACGACTGCATGAACCAGCCGGAGAAAACAGAATTACACAGAAGAAATGGCTGCTCACTTCCCAGACTCCTAGTTTGCAGAGGTGGGAATAGAAGTTAAGTAGTCCTAACTCTAGCTTCATGAAACAGGAGAGGGTAAAAACGTCCGAGTGGAAGAACTGGTGTGCGTGGGTATGTATATGGCATGGGGAGCAGACAAGAGAGCACGAAGGGGCAGGATGGGGACCTGAGCAGCCGCAGCCGGGTTAACTGCAGTTAAGAAAAGAGAGATGACCAAATGCAGAGGAAACCCCGCATCCGTCTCCGAGATCTGGGTGACAGGGGAGTCATTCTAGCTGGCAGTTACGGCTGAGGCTCTGGTACGGTTGCTCCAGCACAGATGGCCAAGGGAGACCCAGCCAGGAGGGCCGGAGCTGAGCCAAGCCACAGACGGGAGGGGAGCAGAGGGGTAGGAGGGGTAAGAGCCCAGAGCAAACTGCTCTCCCACCCTAACCTAAAGTGGCAATACTGAGCTGGAGCTTTCCATCCCCTCTGCCCACTTGGCTGTTCCACCCTGCCCACAGATGCGAGGGAGAGGTGGTCATCAAACGTCGCTAAGTCCAGTGATTCAACAGTGCAGAGGATGTGCCAGGACCAGGCCAGCAGGGTCTTATCCTGAACTTCTGTTTGCCAGCTGGAGGAAGTGCTCAGGTGTGTGACAACAAAACATGGAAACCAAAACCAAAACAAAACAAAAATCAAAATGAGAAAAAAAATACCAAAGTAGAATCTAAATTCCTTAAATTCACTAAAAACTGTGAAAATTTCCGGCATATGATGTTTGAATATCAAACGCAGAGATTTCTGAAGCTTTAATGCCAATAGTTAGTGAGTCTTTAGATTCTCGTCTCCCGTTCATCTGTGAGTTGGACGCTGAGCTGTGACTGTTGCTGCTAGATGCCGACTCTTGAGGGGGACAACAGGAGGTGAGGTGGGTGCTACCTCTGTCTCTCGACCAGTCTTGCTGCCTGAGGTGCGCCGAGTGCAGCGAGCTGCCCGTTCCTGCGCATCCAGTTGGTCCTCACACTCTGCTTGGGGACTGTACGCCAGGGGAAAAGTTCGCCGCTCCCACGGCTGGACAGACTGTGGGCAGAAAAGTTGCCATGGTGAACACCCAGTACCAGCTGCCTCCTGCCCCAACACGTGTGGACTAGAGTCCCTGACCAGTAGTCTCTCTCAAGTTCCTGGGTGTTGGGAAGACCCCTCACAGAGTGGACGCCCTTTTAACCAAGGCCAGTTCCATTGTGCCTTCAGAAGGTCAATTTCAAGTGCAGCCCCTCCTCCCCTTCACAATGGGAGAGCATCATAACATGGAGATCCATCTTAGCAGTGCTGCCCCTTCCCCATCCCATCCCCCATCTGTCAACCCCTGCAAAGGCAGCATCCCTTACCTGCTCATCCAGCCCCAGCTCTGGCGTGGAACAACGGGTGTCATCACTGGCTAGGTGTCGTAGAGTGTCCCGTGCCACAGGGGTGAGGGGGGCCGAGTGCAGTTCTGGGCTGATGGGGCTCCTAGGGGACTGACCATGGGAGAACTCCGACAAAGAGTGGCTACTACTGACATCAGGAGAGGGGGGTTGGGGGGTGGAGGGGTTGGCACTGCCCAGCTGAGGGGTTGTCCGGCCGTCTGATGACCTGTAAGACCTGTACACCAAGAAGTGCAAATCTGAGTGCCTGAGTAAAAGGAATTTCTAGTATATTATCGGGGGATGAAGGAAGAGGGGTCTGGAGAGGCATGAAAGCAAGTGTCCCACTAGAGGGGCCAAGGTAGACTAACACCAACAGTTCTTTACCAGGAATCACAAATCCCCTCATGTCCTCCCACCACCGAGTACAGAAGTGCCTACACAATATGACATCTAGAACTGTCATCCCAAAAGAAAGCCAGGGCTGAACAATGCCAGAGCTAATCCCTACTCAACGCCTAGAATTCAGAGGGGAAGGGAAATTAGTCCAAACTCTGAAAATTGTAGTCAAAGAAAAAATTGAATCTAAATCTTCCTAGTTGAGAATCCCGAGGGCTTCTGCAACTGTGAACAGTAACTGGAGATAAGGTGGGGCAGTTCTTTAGAGCACGACCACAGAACCATGCTTCACTGTCCAAAGGAAAGACAGTGTGTGGTGAGGCCTCCGAATGTCAGTCAGCCTACTTCTCAGGAGACCAGTCTGACTGCTTATACTCTTACTGATTGCAACACCAAGGAACTTCTGTATCCTGGCTACTGCCAATGGATGAATACGAAGAGCCAAAGCAACTGAGAGGCAGTGGCAATTCCATGGACACAGCCAAATTCCCTGTCCCATCACCTGCTGCCCCGCCGCTGGGGTGGCACGCTTGTGGTCCACAGCCACCTCGCCCTCTCCATCTCCTCACATTTGGCATGCAGGGCGGCGAAGGCTGCATCAGACAGGTCCTCAATCTGCAATAGAGCAGCTTCAATGATTAAAAATTTCTTCCAGAAAGCTGAGTTTAAGTATGCGTAGGTCAATTCTAGAGCCAGCCCTACCCCACGCTAGACCCTTCCCCATCACAACAAGAATGTGAGTTGCATTTGACACCACAGGTCTGGATGTGTGCACCCGTGTGTATCTTCTTTAAGGGAGAATGACCATGCCATTACCTCTTCATTCTCTTCGTCAGGATTCCCCTTCAGAGTCCGAAGATCGACCTCCCGCCAGCTGCAAAACCAAGAAGGGACAATCATGAGATGGCAAGTTTCCGGAGCAGGATAAACATATCCATGCAAGAATGAGAGCCATGCACATACGAGTGACACTGCTTCTGCTGGGAGGCTCTGCCCTCTTAGAGCTTGTCCTCCTTTGCCCTGGAGGCTTCTAAAAGAGGCCCCACACTCAATATCCACAAAGGCCAAAAACCCAATGCAGGCAGACTGACAAAAACTAAGGAATCTATTTAAAGGGACCACCTACTACTCAGCACCAGCAGATTGCTACCACATGGGATTGCATATATAGGGTCACCCAATCTCCTGATCCATCAACAAAAGCTAGAAATAGAGATTCCTATGTGAAGTCCTGCTTTGATGCTGATGACAAGTTCAGTATTTTATGTCAAACAAAATAACGTCTATCACCACTTTGTGGCCTGTGGTCTGGTTAAACTTATATAATGGAATGAGAGAGAACTAATAAGAAATAATTTCACTTCTGTTACACACAACTTCCTCTTAAAGAGAAGATAAAACTCAAAGCTAGGACCCAGAACTCAGTGACGAGAGACAAAGAAAAAAGGAATAAGGAGAGAAGCCAATTTATTTAAATCCTCTACCTGGGAGTAAGGATTTCCTTGTATTGCAGTTTCTCTACACGGGTTGTTGCAGCAACAGACATTGGGATGACAATGTTGTTAATGTCAAATGAGCTCTCTCCCCTTCTCCTCCTTATTGGCTGCTGTAAGACAAAGGTAAGTTTAAAAGAGAAGCGCACACACAAAAAACACACAAACCAACAAAACATAACAAACAAACAAAAGAGAAGCACAATTCTATAAACATCAAAACCTAAATTCTATAAACATCAGAGACCTAAAACAGGGTCACCAATAAACAGGCCCCTGGGTCCCACTGGAGGGGGGGGGGGGGGGGGGGGGGGTAGAGAGGGGGGGGCTGGGCAGCAGCTCTTGCTTCTAGGAGATGGTCTCCCGTAACAAAGCCCTCAGGACAAATACTAGGTGGGTCCTGATAAGTACCTCCTGTGCACAGGTCTCACTGTCCACCCTCCCCCTTCATGGGCTCATGTGAAGAGACTTCTGTGAATTTCACAGGGTGGGTATTCTGGGGCCTTGAGTCAGTTGTGGTTCCTATTCCTCCATAAACATCTTTACTCCCCTTCCCCCTTATTTTAAAATAATTTTTAATTGATTTTTTTTTTAGACAAAGAGAAAGAGAGATAGAGACATCAATGAGCTGTTCCTTCACGCCCTCACCGGGGGTCGAGTCTGCAACCCAGGCCATGTGCCCTGATTGGAAATTGCACCTGCAATCCTCCTGGTGCATGGGAAGGACACCTACCACCACCTGAGTCCCTCTGGCCAGGCACCTCTCTCCACTTTAAATCCTCCTTTCTGCTCCCTCCTCCGATCCCCACCCATGACTCAGACTCATAGTAGCTCCTAAAAACAATGCTTAAACCCAGTGGTGACTCTTCGGGTTATAAAGATGATTTCCCTTATCCTGAAAGATGCCGAAAAAATAGGTCCAGCTCAATAGATCATCTAACCTTGGATGTCATGAAATCACCTCCTCCTTATAGATCTGAACTCTTCAGTTAAATCTGAACCACCATCTGCTCAGCCACCATGTGATTTCCCTCTTTGTGGCTATTATTCTTGGGGGAAGAGCTGAGAGCTTTCTAGATGAGTGGAGAGAAACTGAAGAAGAGGACTGGGTTCTATAGCTCACTCCTGGAAAAGGGAAGTTGAGAAGATCAAAATCTTGGGAAAGAACTAATGAGGATCCAATGAGAAGGTGGGCACCTACAACAGCTGAGAGATCAAAGAAGGAATAAAGCCAAAGGGCTTGGTTTTGTAGATGGAGGAAAAAGTCCACTAGTTGTTCATGCCCAGATAGCAAACACCCTACCTTGCCACAGAGACTGGCAATTGAGCTGTGAGAGGCCAGAGGGAAACAGTGGGTGACAAACGTGCTGCCGTGGCGACAATACAGCTGCAAACACCTAAGAGACTGCATTCAAACCCAAACCACCATGTGTGCTTGGCCCAGAAGAGGTTAGTGAAAGATGAGGAAGAGGTTGTTCCCTACAACTAACCACTCTACTCTTGTTCCTGGAGGGCAACATGTAACTGACTCATCTCATCATTTCAGGACATTCTCAGAGAATGTTGAAAGGCAATGCGCTTCCTGGGCAAGGATTTGAGCTGCATTACGTATGACTTTAGGTTATCACAATGTCTTCCTCACCTGAAGTTCTTTCTCTATCAAGTGAAAATAGATCAGTGATTTTCAACCTTTTCTATCTCAGGGCACATATACATACTTAGTAAAATTTTGTGGCACACCCAAGAATATATTTTTTCCTGATATAACAACAACAAAAAAAGGTATAATTTTGATTCAGTCACACCAGATGAATATGGTTGTGCTGGCTGTTGTCATTTTCTTATTTGACAATCTAAGGGAAAAGAGGTCAGTGCCCTGGACTGCATAGTTAGGTACTGCAGGCTTTAAAGATTCTCGCAGCGCACTGGTTGAAAATCACTGGAATGGATTGTTGACTGCCACACCTTTGTTGAAACTGTTTGTTCTACTACAAGAAGAGTTCCTTAAGGAAGCCCCAACAGATAGCTTTCCATGTATCTTAATCGAGAATGAATGTGAGCTCGGCTGGTGCTGCCCAGGTGGTGGAGTGTCATCCCATACAACAGGAGGTCACTGGTTCAATTCCCAGTCAGGCACATGCCCAGGTTTCGGGCTTGATCCCTAGTAGGGGGCGTACATGAGGCAGCCAACCGATGTTTCTCTCTATATAAAATTAAAAAAAATTTTAAAAAGTGGAACTGCTGCCAGAAACAGATATACGTTTTCCCTAAAATGACTCGCCCCCATTCCATCAGATACTAATTTGGTAGAACATAACTCCTCTTCTCCTGTTTAGAATCAGGTGGAGAGCAGGCGATGGGAATGGATAGTGGTTCCCAAACCTGGTTGCACATCAAAAGCAAGATGAAGAGGGAGAGCTTTAAAAAAACACACACAACATTTCTCAGACTCTCCTTTCTGACTATGAAATCAGAATCTTCAGGGATAATTTTAAAAATCATTGAGTTGATTCTGATGCATCCACAATCTTTTGTAAAGCACTAGCATCCACACCTCTTCCTGCTCTCCGTCCCCCTAAATGTCTCTCCATGTCCTTTAGTTTCTCTACCTTTTTTTAAATATCTGGCCTTTCACTTAAATAAATCCAGCTCCTTAAAGAAAAAAAAAAGTCAGCAAGAGCCTTAATGATTAACACAGGGTTATGTACAAAATTTATACTCAATAAATAATAAGTAAAAATGTCCAATGATCCAGGCCCAAGTTAACAGTCTCCACAGATAGAAGGGTTGGCAGGTGAGACATACTGAATCTCAAGAGTTCAGATTTTCTATCAGAATTCAACTCTCTCTGAAACTCTTTGGTCTTTTGGTTATCTACCTTTTGCTGATGGGTAGCTAAGTTTGTGAGAGATACTACATACACCTATTCAGACAAAATCTGTGGAATGTAGGAGGTGAAGAAAAGGAAGGAACATTGAGACTATAAAGAGCAAAGACAGAACAATATGAATTCCTACCTGATCACAGTTACTTAGTGAGCACATTTTGTAGGCTAAGCAGTTTCTTGATGTCAGTTCTGAAGGGGTTTCAAAGCACCTGCATAAGGTGCCTCTGCCAAGGGGGTGCACCAGGGGTGAACCCTGTGTATGTAATGTAAGAGAGCCAGCTCTGCAGCCAGGCGGCCTGGGTTTGAATCACAATTATAAACATCACAAGTTGCCTTGCTTTGGGAATCCTTAACGTAAGGTGACCCGATTTAAAGCGGTATACCACTGACCGGTGTGTGTGTGTGTGTGTGTGTGTGTGTGTGTGTGTGCCTTTTCTTTTATTATTATTTTTTTTATTACTTAAAATATTACAAAGAGTAATCGGGACTTTTTTTTAAAATGCTGCGGGATGCGGAACAAACTGTTAAAAAGCGGGATGTCTGGTCACCTTACCTTAACACCAACTACATCTCAAAGAGTGTTATAGAACTGACGGAAAGAACACGTGAAAAACACTCAGCACTGACATATTGCAGTGGCAATGTTTTATTATTCGTATTACCATTATTATTATAGTTACTATATAAAGGACCCTTTAGTACAGAAAGCCGCTACAGGTGATGTGTTCAAGGAGACACATCCTGAGGAACTAAATATTATAACGAAATTCTAATGTGTGTCTGAAATGGCTATGAGACCAGCTTTCTGGATAGAATGCAGTACTTATGAGGTCACTGTGAGTGTATAAGTAAGTACTGCAGGGTGGCCTGCTGGATCTGTAATTCTGCTCTGTATCCCGGAAAAGCGTGAGCTCTACCTTCTCCCTTCTGTTCCAGGAACCCTAACATCAGTCTTTATTCTCAGTACTGTAGCTCCACTCACCAGTAGAGTTAAAAGCTGGGAAATCAAATGTCTTCAATGCCCACAGGTATCACTCTATCACTTCTCTTGGCTTACTTCTTAGAGTAAGAGGGTTAGAGCCATGGTATTGTTGAGTGCTATGTGAAACTTAGTCCCACAGATCTTGAATAGTCATAAACTACTTTAAGAGTTTTTCTCTGCATCAAGCTTTCTATAGATGGCTCAACACAGATCCATCTCTATTATGAAAAAAAACCTCAATTTGATTTTCTGTACCACCACTCTGATTTTAAAAAGACAAATTAACACCCTAGCTTAAGGTGACCAGACGTCCCGCTTTTTAACAATTTTTCCCACGGCATTTTTAAAAAGTCCCACTTTTTGGAAAGAGACATATGTACTACTCTTTGTAATATTTTAAGTAATAATAATAATAATAAAAAAAGAACCCCCCCCTCCCCCCGGTCAATGGTGTCCCGCTTTACCAATGTTAAAATCTGATCACCTTACCCTAGCTGGTTTGGCTCAGTGGATAGAGCATTGGCCTGTGGACTGAAGGGTCCCGGGTTCGATTCCAATCAAGGGCACATGCCTGGGTTGTGAGCTCGACCCCCAATATAGGGCTGTGCAGGAGGCAGCCGATCAATGATTCTCTCTTATCATTGACGTTTCTACCCCTCTCTCCCTTCCTCTCTGAAATGAGTTGAGTCCCCATAACTGCCCTGGGCTTCATAATCCACTCTCTAAACTCTCCCAAAGAGACATTTGAATGAACTGAAACTGCAGAGGGGGCTGTGCAGCCAACTTCATGCAGCTACTTACAGATGTGCTGGCTGTAACCTGTGGGCTGGAGCTGGTGGATGCAGAGGTGTCTGATGAGGTGGAGAGCTGTCGCACCAAAGGACTGTGCGGTGAATGGTGGGAGGCTGCCAAGTAACTCGAACTGCTCAAGTCTGTGTGATGCTTCAACACTGCAGAAGTCAACAGAAAAGAAGAACATGTGGCTACCTCTACCAGCTCTACTTGTAATTCCTAGCAAAGGCTAGGAATTCCAGTAATACACAGTAAAGGCAAAATGCTTTCTAAGCCTGAGGATAAAAAGGTGAAGCAAACTGGTAAGGGGCTGGGCAGAAGTTGCTGCAGCAGTAAGAAGTGGCCTGCATTTAGGAGCAGTAAGGTCCCTCTACTCTGCCTTCCTGGAGTGAAGGACAAAGCTGGGGGCAATTAAGAGAAGCGCAGGCTGTCCCAGAAAGCCCCGAGCAGGTGCAAATGCAGGCAGAGGTGCCGGGCCTGGCCCTACCTTCACTTCTCTCAGATGAATGGTCTCGCAATCTCATTTTGCTGTGGTTTGGGTCATGCACGAGTGGTGGTGGGTTGGGCAAGCGCTCTGCTTTTGGCGCTGTCACTCGCTCCACCACCGGCACAGACCCCACATCGTCTAAGTGCTGCCTGTGGGTCCTGTCAGGCCGGGTTTGGTGATGGGACAGCTCTGAAGAGGGGAACAGAAAAAGAGCTGTGAAATATCTTCTCTTAGTCTTATTTAAATTCTGAGCTCTTGAGTTCTCTCTAGGCCAATGATAGACACCTGGGGCAGCAGCAGGACAGTCCTCTGGGGCTGATGCTTCTAGCAAATAGCAAAATGGCTAGGGAGTCCAAAGGGTCCTCAACCAGAGAAATGTGACACCAGGCTACAGAAGACAGCCTGTTCACAGATGGACCCAATGCTGTGTCACTGAGGCTGTTCACTGAGCTATCTGGGTCCATCTGAAAAATCCAAGGCAAGTAGAAGTAGAGTGTAAGCTGACTTTGTATAGTCAATTCCCAAACGCAACATACTGCCTTAGCAAACTAGTAACTTGAGGCTATAAAAGGAACAGAAAGTAACTAGAAAAATTCCTGGTCCTGAGACTTACTGGCTGTTGTTAGGAAGGAGTTGACCAACTTGTGCCTGTCTTTGCGAGTTGGATCTGGCAGACTGCCTGGCATGGGTGTTCTGTGCTTAAGTGAAAATTTTTTGGGAGGTTTGATTTTGTCAAAAGGTTTATTCTGCCACTGAGATTTCAGCATGCTCTGGAAGTGCAGGCTTGTGGGAACATCTGCAAGAAACACAAAACACCTAAAGGTTAGTCCAAACACCTGGCCTATGGGCTCCTAGCTCATGCAATGAGGTGAGTTCACCAGTAACTCTGACTCTCACAGTAGGCAAGATCTACATCACACCATTCTTTTGTTTTTCATCTTCACCCCCATAATATTTTTTCCATTGATTTCTATAGAGTGGAAAAGAGGGGGGAGAGTGGGGACACATGGATGTGCAAGAGACACATTGACTGGTTGCTTCCCGCATGTGCCCCAGGGCAAGGGATTGAACCCAAAACCAAAACCCTTGGGTGCATAGGACAACGCCCCAACCAACTGAGCCACACCAGCCAGGGCAATATCACACCAGAGACCACCGGTTGGCTACTGCTGATAATAGAATATCTCTTTATCTGAACCTTACTGAAGGTCATTCTCCTATTCACAAGCAGGTCACTTTGGCCTTTTTTATTCTTCAAGTTCAAAACCAAAACACATCCAAAACACCTTTTGTTAACTCGATGGAGTTTTCTGTTCATATTCTAGTAAGTTTAACTTTATTGGTTTGAAAGACTGATAAACATCCTGTTTCTATTCTTCTAGAGGCTAAAACATTTAAACCTACTTCCATCAGCATAGATTTCTCAGGATATAACCATTCAATACCCACTCTCTCCTGTGTAGCAGGCACTATATTGTGCACTACATCTTCCCCCTCAAATAAAGAACTATACCACATTCCCTCATTCTCCTCTAGAGCCCCACCACCCCAACTTGAGAATATCTAGGTTTTTTAGCTGACTAGTTAATATTCAACATCACAAATTAATCTTTTTAAACTTATCTCAGACTTTTAAGGCTTCACTCCATTGTATTCTAACATCCAGTGTTGCAAGTAAGACAACCTGATTCTTATTCACTTGCAAACAAACAAAAAAAGCTTGTTGTGGCATTAAACTGATTCTAACAGGTCAATGTGGGAAGAACTGCCATCAATACTGGGTCTTTGAATCCATAAACATGGTATCTATCTCCAAATTTTAAGGTTTTCTTTAATTTTCTCTCAGCAATGTTTGTCAGTTCTCAATGTATAGATCATATTTACATTTTGTTAAGTTTATTCTTAAGTATTTTGTGTTTGACAGCACTTAAAAAATTTCAACTTATAATTAATTGTTCATTGGTAGTATAAGAATACAGTAATTTTTAAAATATACTAATCTTATATCTTGTGATCTTGCTAAACTCATTACTAATAGCTTTTCATTGTTGTAGATTCCTTAGGATACACAGTATTTTATCTGCAAACAGAGGTTGTTCCACTTCTTTTCCAATCTATATGCCTTTCATTTCTATTTCTTGCCCTATTGTTCTGGCTATATTCCTCTAGTGGCAATCTGAAACTTAAGTGGCAATCTGAACTACTTTCGTAGTCTCCGTATGCTGAAATTTCACCACAATAGACAGACATAGGTGTGGGGTTTGTAGTTGTTGTTTTCAGAGTTTTGAAAAGCTTCCCAAGGTTCTTTTCAATCTGAAGACCAGCACATTTCTCTTTAGCTCCCAGTTCCTCCTGGGAACCATTACATTAAACACCTGGGACATACTCAAAAGTTCTAGCATTAGAGTCCATACCACTACTGCAGCATAGAATGATGGCAATAGGCGCTGATGGCGCAGAGGTACAAGAGGGGAAAATCCAACTTGGATATTCCAAAACAAATTCAAATTCAGCACCCAGACAAATGCCCAGGGCTAATCCCTGCTTGTGTCCTTCTTTGTTGGTAAAAAACCTCCCTGTAACAGCTCCTACCCCAGTTATCCTGTTTTCCATGATTCAAAAAACCATTCTAAACTCTAGTCACCTTTTTCAGCATTATTACAAACATACTCTTCTTAACATATTTCTAAACATATGAGGGGTTTTGACTCCCAGGGAGGGTAGAATATGTGCTCAATATAAACTAGGACTGGGTGGAGGGCGAGAAAAGAGGAATAAATGATCATTTTCTGACCCCATGATTAGGTGGCTGGCATTGTGTGTGTATGTATACCATTCAATAATCCTACCAATTCCATGATGTAATCATCATTATGCTCCTTTTAAAGATAAAAAAACCAGGTTCAGAGAAGTGAATTAACATTGTTTAGTTAGTAAGAACCAACATTCAAACTCAGGTTTGCATAACCTTAAAGCCCATACTCTTAGCCACTATAGCATGAGAAGATTATTCTTTGGCTCAGAGAATGGAGAGGTTTAATTCTCAGATGAGGACTGATGTTTCTCAAATTATTCCTAAGAAACTGAGGAGTTCAAGGATATTTTCAAGGGAGTTTTAAAGAATTCTACCACTCTTTTCTGTAGTATAGACCATGGATTTCATGACATTTCAAAGACCAAGTTTGAACACTAGACCTTTTCAGGACTAGAATGAATACCAAATAGAGTTTTTCCGCCTGGCTGGTATTGCTCAGCAGTTGAGCATCAACCCAGGAACCAAGAGGTCACCAGTTCGATTCCCAGTCAAGGCACATGCCGGGGTTGTGGGCTTGATCCCCATGGGGCAGTGCAGGAGGTTGCCAATCGATGACCTCCTCTCTCATTAATGTTTCATCTCTCTATCCCTCTCCATTCCTCTCTGAAATCAATAAAAATATACTAAAAAAAAAAAAATAATATTTCCATTTTTAGGGATGATTGTCCCTAATGGGCAAGCAGTCTTAGGACCAGACATTATTTTCTAGTTCTGATAATAGACCACTGGCCCTTATGAAATAAAGCACTGTCTAGAGGCATCCTGAAAGTGGAGCTGAGCTGGAATATATACAGGTGTAAGAAAGGGGAGAAAACACTTCCCTCTATATCCCAGGATACCCCTTTGTCACCAGAAAAGTCACTCCCACTTGGCAAAGGCTATTTAATGAGACTACAAAACCATAGTGATTTAATTTTTTCCTTTATTTTTCTTAGTCACTGCTCTCCCAAAACTGAAAAAGGAGACAGCGGGAAAAAAGCAATGGACTGGAAGTAGACCTGGATTCAGGTCCCAGTACCATCATTGAATAGGAGGAAAAAAACAAGAACAAGTAACTTAACTGGGCATTAGCTTTTCCATCTGTAGATGAGGCAGCAGGATTGGTAACCTAGCTCTCCCCTCTTCTGTCTCCTGGAACAAAGGCTAAGCAATCACAGTTTCTGCTGGACCCAAAGACCGCAGACTCTTCTTAAAAAATTAACTAAATCCAGACAGCCACTATCAAACAATTTGAGTAAGCACAAGGGAGGACATCCTTGGAGTTGAGGTAATAAGTAGAACTAAGAACTCCTTCTCCTACAAACCCACTGAATAAGCAGTTAGGGATAATAATGAACTACTAGTATTTAGGGAAGTGTCAGGTAGCTACACTTTGCCAGAGGTATGCTGTGTTTTAAATGCTTTCATATAAGAGTGAACAGGTAAACCTCCCAGTCAGTGAACAAAAATGATCTCTTAGGAATTGCTGATATGAACTCACGCTCTACCTGAAGAAGAAATGAAATCTAGGATCCACGTAGAGCTAAACCTATGGAATAGATTGGATACAGAGAAGGTGAAAGTAAGCAAAGAGATATGAAATGGAAGAGAAAATGACAGGGACCCATTCAGCTAGAGAACTTCATACATTCTATACTTTCCTAGGCAATGGCATTAAACTTCTATTATTAGAGAATAAATATTGCAGATATTTGATCAGGTCAGTTACTATTTCTTAAGTTACTATTTCTGCAAACAAAATGAAAAGCCCTTGACTACAGGCTCACCAGGGTCAATTCACTTGACAGTTTTGCTCATATTCTTTTACCATTTTCTCAAAACACACTTTCTTGGGGTGTTTTGCAATGCTCACTTCCTCCTCCTGCTGGCAAGTTGTAGTAGCCACCTATACAGCTAGTTGTCTTGGCAAGCTCTTTCAAAACACAGATATTCATGGCCAGCAGGTGGTGCTCTTATTAAACCCAAACCTAACTAACATTGTTTTTCCCAAGGTTATATATCCTCTATATTCCAAGCTAAAGATTAACCAAGATTAAGGTGATAAGGAAATAAGCCCCTCCTTCTGGAATACTAAAAAGTGATTACACTCTAATGCCTCCACACTCCTGCTTGGTTTACAGTTTCTCAAATTCTATCATCTGGGAGTGAATGAGGTCAAGATGGGAGACAGAAATCTAGTATTGCGAGCCTCAGTTGGTACCTAGCTTCACAAACTAAATACCTGGTTCTACTTATAAATGAATAGAATGCAAAAAGGTGACCCTGATGCACGTTTGACCTACACAGCATTATTCTAGCTGCTAGTCTTCACTGTTATTCATTATTCTACACAATGATACAAAGGGAATCTCAATACTTTATAGGCCCTAAAGCAGTTCTCAACCTGTGGGTCTAGACCCCTTTGGGGGTCGAACGACCTTTTCACAGGGGTTGCCTAAATACATCTTGCATATCAGACATTTACATTATGATTCATAACAGCAGCAAAATGACAGTTATGAGGTAGCAACGAAAATAATTTTATGGTTGGGGGTCACCACAACATGAGGAACGGTTTAAAGGGTCGCGGCATTAGGAACCACTGCTTTAGGGAGAACTATTCACATAGGATGTTGCCCTATGGACTTCTGGTCCTGCAAATCTTCCAGTTTACAAATAGGTTGCATTCTGAATGCGGGAGTTGCTAGGACAAAGCAAAATTACCCGAATAAGAACAATATTAATATGGTATCTAGAACCCCAGGTCAACTCACAGAAAGTCTAATTTATCCATAGGCACATATGTTCATCCACCCAACTTGGCATAGTAAAAGATACATAAATATTCTCCTTTATATGAATTCTCTTCGTACAAGGAGAATGTAATGACCATTTCTTGTTCAAACCCAGTGTCATGGTTAGGACAAAGGGAAAAACAAACAATAGAGGCAGGCAGGAAAATGATCTTTCCTTCTTTTCTCCCTCATTGCTACCTTCAATTGCTTGGAATGGGATGGAGTGGGAAAGTCTAAGGGCTGTGGTTAGATCTATAGACATGATGCAGTCAGAAAGACAGTTAATAGAGAACTATTAGCTATTTATTCCAGTCAAGGGCACATGGAGGAGACAACTCACAACTGTACATGGTAATATTGTTGCCAAATGAATGCTCACTGTGTTTATCAGTTGATATTCAATGAGTATGGAAGAGGCCTTATGGGAATCAGAATATAACTACCAGTATAGGCTTCAGACTTCTTTTTCAAATATGAGACTACACAATTCAACATGGTAAACCGGAGAGAGTAACTAATCTGAGAAATGTTCCCAAGTCTTCCTGGTGGCTTCATCTGCACCCAGAGTGTGGAAATGAGTAGAAACCTGACTTCTCTTAATAACCTGGCTGGGGAGGAACACAATAGAGAAAAAATGAAGGTCAGGCATCAGACTGACCAGAATCTGAATTCTACAGCCATCTAAAATCTTTAGCACTTAGCCTGAGATAAAATTACTACCTCTCCAAACCTGTTTCTTAACCTGGAAAGCTGAAAACAACGCCTTACAAGATTACTGTGAGAAGCAATTAAGGCAAGTTATGGGAAAAGTTCTTTTTGAACCACAAAATGCTATACAAACAGCAGGTTTATGAACTATAACCCAAATGGCAAGAGAAGGCAGAAGTCAATGACCCTGGAATTTGAAGCAAAGGAAAATGTTTTAGTGTCTTCAACTCATTCTGTTTTAAGCCAATTTACGGTTCTACCTTTCCTATACCTAAACCCCTGCCTAGCTTACTATTCATATGCTCCAAGTTTCCTAAGCATTTCGACTCTTGCTAAAAATCAATGGAAAAAATGTCCTCAGATGAGGATTAACAAAATAAAACAAACAAAAGAATTGCATCATTTAAAGAACAGACATCAGTAATGATTGTTTAAAAATTGCTTTTACTGGTTTTAGAGAAGGGAGAGGCAGGGAGAGAGGGAGAAAGAGAGACACATCAATCAGTTGACTCTCATATGCACTCTGACTAGAGATTGACCCCTCAACCTTTTGGTGCACGGGATGACACTCACCAACTGAGCCACATTGGCCAGGGTCTATTAATGATTGTTTTATTAAAAAAATATTTTTTATTGATCTTAAAGAGGAAAGGAGAGGAAGAGATACAGAAATATCAATGATGAGAGAGAATCATTGATTAGCCGCCTCCCACGCGCCCTCCACTGAGGATCAAGCCTGCAACCCAGGCAATGTGCACTCGACTGGAATGGAACCTGGGACCCTTTAGTCCAACAACTATCCACTGAACCAAACCATCTAGGGTAATGATTGTTTTTATAAATAAAGCTTTATTATAACACAGCCACACCATTTGTTTACATATTATCTATGGCTGCTTTTGTACTACTATGGCAGAGTTCTGTAACTGCATAGACTAAACATAGTACAGCTCAAAAAATCCAAACTATTGAGCATCAGTCCCTTTAAGAAAAAGTTTACGTACCACTCATGCTAAAACATTTTTTTCTCCTACAAAGAAAACTTTACATCCCACATAATTCAGAGTCCTATTTCAGTTATCTTTTAAAGTATTCCTATCTCAATTACCCTCCTTGAAAAAAAAATTGCACAGAATATCTGTGAGGTGTTATAAAGTACAGAATAGGAAGAAAAACATGGTCCCTTACCCTCAGGAGGCTTACAATTTAAGTAATGGAAAGTAAATTTAAAAACAACCATAACATAATAAATAAAATACCAGTGATTTGAAAGGAAATGCTTATTATATGTGTAGGTTGGAGCCAGATCCTGAGCTTATTTGAAAATGAACGAAATAACCCAGATTATGAAAGCACTGGATTCTTGCAGGCGATATCTAGAGCAATGGTTTTAACATTTTTGCTCATGGACTTGTACCATATGAAATGCAATTTAAAAGTAAAAACAAAACAAACTCAGAAATATTTTAATCGATACCCTGACATGCAAATGTATTTAGCTTAATTAGCTGAAGGAAAAATCTTTCTTTTAAACCTTAGTCAATCAGACTTTTAGTTAGAATGAAGTCTAACTTTAGTTAGTCTCTTAGTATTTACTCTAAGATGACAAACACAGAATCTACACAAAATAAGGTAACTCCATCTTCATTAATTTTTTTACTCCAATTCTTTCTTACTTAATTCCCACAGGATTCTCCTTCAGGAGCCATGAATTCTGGGAAATGGTCCCTTTGGTGTCCCTACTGCCTAAAGTTTTTATACTCTGGGGCAAGACCCACATTGAAACTTAATATGAAAAAACAAAACAGAAAATAGGCTCAATATGGGTAAGAGGAATAATTTTCTTTTGTGAAATGGGAGGAGAGCAATTATAAAAAGGAAAACTGGCAAACACAGAACCTTATCAGGTAGGTTAGTCTTAGAAAAATAGTACATGCTAGCTAACAATGAAGACCTATGCTCACGTACACCTTGGAAAGCCTTCATGTAAACACCCCAGTAATACATACACCCCCAATCTCTCAGAACATGCTGTCCACCCTATTTTACTAATGGGCACACAGGTAATACATTTTTAAAGATATACAAGGATATAATAGACCACTTTGCTTGTGGCTGGAGGCAACTGTTATTAGCCCCACCTAGCCATTTGAAATGCTGGGAGAAATCTTTCTCTTATAGCAAATCTGACAGATCTATTGCATCCTATCTATAAAATTCTGAGAAGACTGTTGACAGATAGCAATACAATCGTAATATCTGAGTTGCACCAAGATCTTGGCTGACTTCCTTTCACTTTCAACTCTTTAAGTCTCATTTATTAGACTATATTCTGTGGCCTTTCTTACCATCTGGAAATGCCAGAACTGGGTGAACACAAGAGTCCAATTGGGAAAGGCGTTCCAACAGAGGGGCTTCGTAGAGGATTTCCGGAGGCATGGTGTTGGCATTGCCTGAGCCACACAGTGCACAGAAGGAATTCACATCACAGCCAGAGCGCATTGGACTGTTGCGATGAACCTGCAAAGAGTCAGGCAAAGTGACAATTGAGAGTTTGATAAAAACCCAGCTCTCCACTCATTACACCAAGATTTAAAAGATTTGTTCTAGATACATGTATGACACCGATAACCAAAGTTTGATTAATTTACCACTTCCATTTCTCCAACACATGAACCTTCAAAATAATTAAGTAAACTTGCTTCTTTGTGATGAAATCCAGGTTTTTGAAGCCCTAAATGCTTACCTAGGTATCAAACTTGGTATACTTCAAAGCTATTGAAACTGCTTTCTAAGAACACTTTACAAAACCTATATGTTTCTATCACTTTTATGGTCCTCAACCACCTGCTAAAGTGAATAGTGGACTCCCGATTCCCTGGTGGGACATGACTTGCTCTCTCCAGCAACTTCATCCACCTAAGAACCTTAATAACCAATGACATCTGACACCTCTTCTTGAAAAGACTTTCAGGTGGTTTCAAATAAGGTGACAAGTTTTCCTGGACTACATGGAACTCATTAGCTACACTTTACAGCGGTTCTCAACCTATGGGGGTTGAACGACCCTTTCACAGGGGTCGCCTAAGACCATCCTAAATATCAGATATTTACATTACGATTCATAACAGTAGCAACATTACAGTTATGAAGTAGCAACGAAAATAATTTTATGGTTGGGTCACAACATGAGGAACTGTATTTAAAGGGCCAGAAGGTTGAGAAGCACTGCTTTAGAACAAGGTTAGCATTTGCCAAATCAAACCCCCCTCCCCCAATTAATTGGCAGCACACAGTCCTAGAGCAAAAACTTGCATGTGGAATGGCACTATGAGAAGGAATGCTAGGAACAAGGGCAGTACCATAATAAAGACAGAAGAGTAGCCTCAAAAATCTACTATCAAAAATTCTAAGAGCTAACTTTAGTTTTAACACTGATATCACTTTAAAGCTGTTTATCTTTATGGTCATGTATAAGAGAAAGATAAACATATGCTCTTTATTAACATTCCTCAAATGCCTACTTTTTGCAACCACATAAATGGACGCATGCAAAGAAGGTTCTGTGAAGGTTAGTTGTATGACTTTGGTAAGTTATCTATCTATATAAAAGCCTAATGTGCAAATTGTCCCCACAGGAGTTAGACTGGGAGTTTGCTCACAATGACGCATGCTGACCAACACAGGGTGGCGTGAAACGAAGGCCCCAGCCAGCAGCCAGACAGCCCAGATGGGCCCCTATCACCAGCCAGGCCTAGAGACCCTACTCATGAGGGCCTCTAGTCTGTCAATAAAGGTCCAGCAATGTCAACTTCATGGATTGTGAGAAAGTGCTGTCCTTGTGCACTGCAGGTAAGTAGCAGCATTCCTGGCCACTGCCCCCAGTGCAAGTAGCACTCTCCTTCCTCCCCCTTTGTGACAATCAAAAATGACTACAGATACCGCCAAATGTTTCATGGGAAAGCAAAATTGTTGAGAACCACAAGGCTCAAATTATGGTCAAGCCACCTAGAAAAAAATTCAAAGTGTGGGCTCCTATTAAATATTAATAGTGAAAAATAAGAAAGCTCTCAAGACTACTGCAGCCAAAGCAAAAGGACTCAAGAGCAAGCCTGGAGAAGCTTCTACTAATCAAAGATGACAATCTGAACATCAAAAAAATTTCAATACCTTGAAATAACCCAAATAAATTTAAACCAATGACTTCATCATCTATACACATCCCCCTCCTCCACCAAATACTTCACTGATTGCTCTTAGAAGATAGTAGGAAACCAACTTGTTATTTTGAAAACTAGTAGACAAAAGGAAACATATGAATCATGCCTTTTTCTGTATAAATTATGACTTGGGTTAAACCAATATTGCAAAAAAGGTATTTTCTTTCTACAGATATAGCCTAGCTAATAAATGAAACAGAAATGATATAAGTAGAATACCCCTAATTCTTCAACTCCTAATGAAATAACAGGTGTAGGCAATGACCACTACAGGCTGATAACACAAAAAGAGAGACAAGACATTATGTGTCTTCTGATGCAAATTCCCAAGACGCCTTTTTTTTCCTTGACAAAGCTCAAAATTAAATTTGTCCAAGCCTCTATATTCAACTATCAGTTTTCAGGAAATGCAGCAGAGGAACACCACTGACTTTTAATGAACTGAAAATTATGTAATTAATGAGTGAATGGAAATATGAATATGTGATAAAATGTGGTGAAATGTTACTACAGGTCAATATACTGTAAAATCATTCAACTTCACGATTGAGTAATTTCATAATAAAATTTTGGAAAAGAAAACAATACCACCACAAGACTACTTCTAGCCATTAAGGAGTAACAGTGATCAGATTAAAAAAACAAAACAAAAAAATCCTATATAATAAAAGGTTAATATGCAAATTGACTGAAGAGCAGAATGACCGATCGCTATGACGTAAACTGACCACCAGGGAGCAGATGTTCAACGCAGGAGCTGCCCCTTGGTGGTCAGTGCACTCCCACAGGAGGAGCACTGCTCAGCCAGAAGCCCCAAGCTGGGCTCATGGCTGGCGAGCACAGCAGCAGTGGTGGGAGCCTCTCCCACCTCTGTGGCAGCACTAAGGATGTCCAACTGATGGGGAGCAGGCCTAAGCCATCAGTTGGACATCCCCCGAGGGCTCCCGAACTGCAAGAGGGCACAAGCCGGGCTGAGGGAACTCCCCAAGTATATGAATTTCATGCACCGGGCCTCTAATACACACACACACACACACACACACACAGTGGCCAGATTATTATGACCACCTGACATTTGTAAGCAAATTAGCTATAATTTCACACTGAAGTTGCTAGAGGGCCAGACCATTATAAATAGGGAAGCAGGTTGTTTACCACGACAATAGAAGTGATTTTTTTCTGAAGATATGGGTAAACAATGCGATTTAACAGCCTTTGAACGTGGGAGATACACACACACACACACACACACTGAGTAGCCAGATTATGACAACCACCTGATGTTTGTAGGCAAATTAGCTGTACACTGCATTGTATGGGATATGGAAGCCAAAGGCCTATTTGAACACCTTTGCTGTCTGCAGTTACCAAGATAAAATGTCTCCAATTCGCACAGGAACACAAGGATTGGACAGTTGAGCATTGGAAAAAAGTCATGAGGTCCAATGAATCACGTTTCCACTTGCATCATGCAGATGGCAGAGTAAGAATTTGGTGGAAACAGCATGAAAGCAAGCACCCCACATAGATGAGTACAACCCTTCAAGCTATTGGGGGCAGTGTTATGGTTGTCCGGCATGTTTTCCTGGCATGATTTGGGCCCTTTAATTTGTGTGAAACAACATCTGAATAGCACAGCATACCTAAGTATCATTGCTGATCAAGTTCATCCTATCATGTTAATGGCATATCCCAATGGAGATGGCTTCTTCCAACAAGACAATGTGTCATGCCACAGTGCTCGTATTATGCAGGAGCGGTTTGAAGAACATGTGGGAGACTTTACCTTACTTAGGTGGCCTCTACAATCACCAGATCTCAATTCAATTGAGCATTTGTGGGATGAAGTTAAAAGAGCCATCAGGCAAGGCAGCTGGTTCCACAACCATCAAATCTCACAGAACTGGACAGTGCTATTCATTAGGCATGGTCAGATTCCTCGCACCAACTATCAACATCTTGTGGAGTCAATGCCAAGAAGAATCATTGCAGTATTGAAGGCAAAAGGTGGCCCAACAAAGTACTAATGGGGTGGTCATAATAACCTGGCCACTGTGTGTGTGTGTGTGTGTGTGTGTGTGTGTGTGTACCCCACGTTCAAAGGCTGTTAATTTGCGTTGTTTACTCATATCTTCAGGGGGAAAAAATCACTTCTACTGTAGTGGTAAACAACTTGCTTCCCTATTTATAATGGTCTGGCCCTCTAGCAACTTCAGAGCAAAATTATAGCTGATTTGCCTACAAACGTCAGGTGGTTATAATAATCCGGCCACTCAGTGTATATGTATATGTATGTTTTTATTGATTTCAGAGAGGAACAGAGAGGTAGAGAGAGTTAGAAACGTCAATGATGAGAGAGAATCATTGATCGGTTTCCTCCTATACACCCCCACTAGGGATGGAGCCTACAATACAGGCATGTGCCCTGACCTGAAATTGAACTGTGACCCCCTCCCCCAGTTCATAGGTCAATGCTCAACCACTGAGCCAAGTGGTCGTCCAACAGTGATCAGATTTATCCTTCAACCATAAACTAGAAAACTAGACAACATATAGCTTATAACTGAGAAACACATGAAGCAGCTTCTGTGATAGCCCCAGCTTTCTGCATGGAGATACACTGCAGACTGCATAGCAGGTAGAGGGGGGGGATTAAGCAGAGTACAGTGGTTTCATGGAGTTGAGGAAACCCCCAGAGGTGAAGTTTAGAAGCTCAGGTGATTGGAAATTGTGAAGCAGAATTCTCCAGAAGAGGGAGCCATATAGAAATCTTCATGACATCCTCTTAAGTGTTCACTCAATCTGAAGCCCACAATCAGGGTGAAACTCCATCACGTAAGGCAAAGAACAAACAAAGAGCTGTGAACTGAACGATTCTCAAGAGTTCACACAGGTGAGAGGCTTTTGAATTTTGACCAGCCAAGTGGCATAAAGCATTCAAGAAAGACCCCAGAAGATCCCTATTTATAAGTGGACTTAACTATTAAATAAACTACTCTACACCCTCCCTCGCAAGGAAGAAACTGTATCTCAAGAAACTTACTTGCCAACAAAACAAAGCCTCTTTAAAGGAAGATAACATAATCCACATATGTCAAAAAAATAAAATTAAATGTCCAGCATACAATAAAACATTGTAGATATACCAAGTGGCAAGAAAGTTACACTATAGGGATACAATCAGAAACAAAGCAAGCCACAGACATGAAGGGATAAATGAGTTTTCACAACAAATAAATTATGAGGATAAGGGGTAGTTTACAGTAAACCAGAACTCTGAGAATAACTAGTAAGGCCAGAGTTTAAAAGGACAAAACAAAAACTTTAAGCTATTAAGAGAAATGCTAAAACAATGACAATATTGAGCAGACAAGAAGCAGAGAGGGAAGAACCACTGAAGTGTAGAGGTACTTCTTCTTGAGAACATGGGTGATTTTAGAAAAGATGCTTAGAATTTGGTTGCCTTGATAGAGGGCCACTTCTGGGGGGAGAAATGAGTAGAGCTTTTGATGGTTCTATAAAAGGGCAGGAGAGAGAACATTAGCACTTTAAGTGCCAAATTCCCAATATGACACCATCAGGTACTATTCACCCTTCCAAGGAATTTAACAAATTCTGAGGCTGTGATGGGTTAGAAACTAAGCAGAGAGCCTCTGAAAAATAGAGAGGAAGTTTGAGGCAGTCTCACTCTGCTGAGGAAACTAGAATTAGAGTTCAGGGGACAGAATACTGGTCAACAAAGGTGGAAGCGGCGCGCTGCGGGGCTTGGGTGGGGCAGACGGCCAGGCCAGAGGGACGGAGGCGACTTTGGAGCAGCACCTGGAGGACACAATGAAGAATCCATCCACTGTTGGAGTCCTATGCACAGATTCACAAGGACTTAACCTGGGCTGCTGTGGGACCCTGTCAGATGAGCATGCCGGGGTGATATCTGTTCTAGCCCAGCAAGCCGCTAAGCTAACCTCAGACCCCACTGATACGCCTGTGGTGTGTCTAGAGTCAGGTAACGGGAACATTATGATCCAGAAACACGACGGCATCACAGTGGCCGTGCACAAGATGGCCTCCTGATGGCGCCCAGGTTCTCCGCAGCGCATCTGCTCCTTGCCTTACACTATTAGTTTCAGTGGTCAGGCCTGTCATCCAGTGTGCTTTGGGCACCTTTGTATTAATTTAGGCTAAGTTGCTTTTGGACACTCTGTGGACTGACTTGCCAAAATATTAAGAAAGAATCTTTTTTTGCAGCAGCAGGTCTAGGTGACTGTATATAGAATTCTGTAGTGTTCAATAAATCTGGTTGGAGGAAAAAAAAAAAAGAATACTGGTCAACATACCAGGCGTTTTCAGATGAGGGTTAAGAAACAAGGCTATGCCCTAAGAATGGACCAGAGAGGGACAAAGCCTCATCAAAACTGTAACTCATGTGCAACTCAGCTCCGTCCCAACTTGCACACAACAGTGTTCAGCCCCCCTTTATATATGCCTAGAAAAAAAGTGGACCTGCACTGGAGAGTATTGAAGCAGCCAAAACCTCTTAAAAATAATCTCTTACACTGACTGAAAACAAAACAGAAAGAGTGCCCAGTGATCCAGATTTTGGAGTCGGCTGACAAAGATTTAAATATATAAAAGATTAATATGTTCAGGAAAAGATGGGAAAGAAAAATTAAAAGACTCAGAAAGACTCTGTGTGTGTGTGTGTGTGTGTGTAAATGAATCAAATGGAAACTTAATAACTCAATAAATTTCACATGAGTTACAAACAAAGAGAGAGTAAGAGAACTGGCAGATAGTTTAATAGGAACTAGAGAAATTAAGAAACAGAGGGAGGAGAAAAACCACAGTAAGATACAAAATAGAATGTAAAGGGCTTGCAGGGCACTGTGACAAAGCCCAATGTACTTGTTATTGGCAACCCAGACAGAGAAGACAGAATGGGGGGAAAGTAGTATTTGAAGAGATAATGGCCCAATTTGTGCTAAAACTGATTAAAGACACAAATCCACAGACTTAAACTGCAAAACCCAAGCAGAACAGAAATGCAAAGAAAACCACATCTAAGCGTATCATAAAAGTTTTAAACCACAAGGAATAAAAGAGATGAAGGGGAAACCTATAAAAATTACATTTAAAAGACTCACTGGAATGTATGGACCATATCTGAATCCTGATTCAAACAAACTTTAAAAATCATTTTAAGAGAATCTTGGCAATCTGAATAGAATCGTCTCTGATAACACTAGAAAATCACTGTTAAAACTAAAAGTGTTATTGGTGGCAATAATCACCCACAACGCTGGAGATGGTACTACCTGATTCAATCTTAATATAGCCTCAACTTGCAATATACAGAACTAACAACAATAATAGACTCTTTTACTTTCCATAAACTAGATCCCCAAGGAATTAGCTGATGATGCAATCAAAGGAACTAAGATGATAATGGAATAGGGAAAGATTTTGAAATTTGTGCCAAAATTTTCATGGCTCATGTGATATATAACAGTGAAAAATAAACTGTGGCATAAACAAACTGTGGCATCACTTCATATACAGCATCTAAAATCCTATGTACTGTGCCAGGTTGGCTCAGTGAATAGAGCACTGGCCTGCAGACTGAAGGGTCCCAGGTTCAAATCCAGTCAAGGACACATGCCCAGGTTGTGGGCTCAATCCCCAGTAGGGAGCATGCAGGAAGCAGCCAATCAATGATTCTCTCTCTCATCATTTATGTTTCTATCTCTCTCCCCCTCTCCCTTCCTCTCTGAAATTAATAAAAATACATTTTGAAAAATTAAAATACCAAGTACTGATATTAAAAAACATGTATATGCAACTCAAAAATCTGAAGTACATACACACAGCAATAAAAATAAATGTAAGTGTATAAAATATTGATAGGAAATGTGCAATCATTTGATATTATTTTTATATAAAATTAGAATATATTTGAACATAAAATGGGAACAATAATTAAGTCAATGTTGCAAGTATATCATATTTACTTTGTAAAATATCTGCATGTGGTCATAATTTTAAGAATGAGATTTTAAGAAGTGAAAAATGTTGATAGGTAAAGGTTTCATTTTTATACTTCTTACATCAGTATTGCCAAGTGTACAAATATCACCTACAAAGAGATTACAGAGCAGAAAGCAGGTGTCCTAAAATGTTTCTCTTGGGATTCTACTAATTCATGACCATATTTAATCAGTATTACTTTACAAAGGTTCCCTTGTCAAATTAAGTTAGGGAAACAAATTAAAGCATTTCTTTTTAACAAAAGACTTACAGGTCTTTTAATGACTTTTATGAATCTTTGAAGTGCTCTCCAAATTGATTCACTCATCACACTTCACAAAAGTGTTTATGTCCTGAAGCATCTTTATGCTTGTCACTACACTTTACCCTTGACCAACATGAGTGTGAACTGCATGGGTCCATTTCCATGCAATTTTTTCAAATAAATACAGTAAATATATTTTCTCTTTCTTATGATTTTATCTCTAGCTTAGTTTATTGTAAGAATATATAATACATATAACATACAAAATATATTAATCAACTGTTTATGTTATTGGTAAGGATTCCAGTCAACAGGCACGTACCTAGGTTGCAAGCTCCTCCCTGGCCCGGGCCCTGTTTAGGGCACATGCAGGAGGCAACCAATCAATGTGTTTCTCTCACAATGATGTTTCTCTGTCTTTCCCTCTCTCTAAAAATCAATATAAAAATATCCTCAGATAAGGATAAAAAAAGAAAAGGAAAAAGAAGTAGGGGAGGGGGTTGAGGAAATAAGAGAAATATTACATAAGGGTACAAAGTTACACTACTGGATATTAAAGTCCTGGAGATCTAATACAGAGTATAGTGATTATAGATAATATAACTGTATTTTAAAATATTAAATGTGATAAGAGACTAGACCTTTTTTAAAAAAAATCCTCATCTGAGGATATTTTTTCCATTGATTTTCAGAGAGAGTAGAAGAGAGAAGGAAAGACAGAGAGAAACATCGATGTGAGAGAAACACATCGATTGGTTGCCTCCTGTACAAACCCTGAAGAGGGCCTGTGCTGGGGAGGAGCGTGCAACCAGGTACATGCACTTGACCTGAATCAAACCCGGGACTGACGCTCTATTTACCGAAACAAACCAGCTAGGGTGAGACTAGATCTTAAGTATTCTTTTTTCATTGCTTCATCACAAAAAGGGAAATGACAATTATGTGACAAGATAGAGATGTTAGGCAACAGCAATTATGCTGCAATGTAAATATCAAACCAACATGTTGTATACCTTAAATTTACATGTCACATAACAAATATATTTAAAAAACAAAGCAGACCAAAGGATACAGAAGATATGAATACAATTTTAATAAGCCCAAGATATGAGTTAAATTTAAAACCCAAGTCAACAAACAGGATATGAATATACTTACACTCAAACAGTGTCTTTCTTAAGGAAATGTGGACTTCTAATGAAAACTGAACTAGCCATGCTGGGCGGCTCAGATGGCTGGAGCATCATCCTGTACCCCAAAGGGCTTCAGGTTCAATTCCAGGTCAGGGCACATACTTAAGTGGTGGGTTTGATTCCCAGTTGGGGCACATATGGGAGGCAATGGATCTCTGTCAGTGTCTGTCTGTCTGTCTGTCTCTCTCTCTCTGTCTCTGTCTCTCTCATCAATGGAAATGTGTCAAGTGAGGAATAAAAAAAACAAAAAACTGCCCTAACCGGTTTGGCTCAGTGGATTGAGAATCGGCCTGTGGACTCAAGGGTCCCAGGTTCGATTCTGGTCAAGGGCAGTGTGCAGGAGGCAGCTGATCGATGTTTCTCTCTCATCGATGTTTCTAACTCTCTATCCCTCTCCCTTCCTCTCTGTGGAAAACCAATAAAATAGATATTAAAAAAATTCCTCATCTGAGGATATTTTCCCATTGATTTTTAGAGATGGGGGGGGGGGGAGAGAGAGAGAGAGAGAGAGAGAGAGAGAGATTAAGAGGAAGGGGGGGAGGGAGAGAAACAAATTGGTTGCCTACTACATGCACCTGACCAGGGCCATGGACCGAACAACGGAGGTTCATACCCTTGATCAGAATATAACCTGGGACCCACTGAGCCAAACCGGCTAGGACAATACAAAGATCTTGAAAAAATAGTGACTCCTATATAATAAAAGCCTAATATGTTAAGTGTCCAGTCATCCATTCAACCAATCGAAGTGTAATATGCTAATGATATGCTAAGGTGACGCAACCACTCGCTATGACGTGCACTGACCACCAGGGGGCACACGCTGAAACCAGTAGGTTAGCTTGCTGCTGGGGTCTGGTCTATCAGGACTAAGCAAGACAGGCCAGACACACCCTGGAACCCTTCCATGGTGCCTCCCCAGCTAGCCAACCTCCTGTGTCCCTCCCTGGCCCCAATCGTGCACCAGTGGAGTCCTCAGTCTGGCTTGCACCCTCTCGCAATCTGGGACTTCTTGGTGGATATCTAAGAGCCGGTTTCAGCCTGATCCTGCAGGCCAGGCCAAGGGACCCCACTGGTGCATGAATTCGTGCACCGGGCCTCTAGTTAAAAAACAAACAACCCATCAACCAAGTAGCAGAGTATGTATAGCATGACAACATATATATATATTTTTGTATAAATATTAAACAAAACAATACTGCATTCTGCTTATGGATACATGTAGTACAAATAAGAACCTGAACTGGGAGTATACATATCAAATTCATGATAACTGGGGCAGGGGGCAGGCTAGAAGGGGTCAATGGAGGAAAAAGAACAACATAGGTAATACTTTCAACAATAAAGATTTTAAAAAATAAAATAAAAGGAACACTGTTTATCTGTATTTTTCTTATAGCTATTAAAAAAATACATAAAGTGAAATAAAGTCAAGATATTAACTTTTAAGGTGGTATGTATGTACACAGATGTCTGTTCACTTTTTTATACTTTACAGAATTAAAATAATTAGAGGAGGAGACAGGTAAACCTGAAGTTCTTCACACAATAAATTCAATGGTACACAAGAGTCCCAGTAAACAGCCAATGGGAGTAAAGGAAGACCAATTATTTTAGAGCAAACACAAGAATTGAATTGGGAATAGCACCTATCAACCCATCTTCCATATTTAAAATTGAGAAAATAATTCAACTACCATGTAGCAGAGACAAGGAACAACATACAAAGGCCAATATATTGAGTACAACAGTGTCTCCCCTGCCCCAAAATCCATGCCCACCCAGAACCACAGAATGTGGCCTTATTTGTAAACTAGAGGCCCAATGCATGAAATTCGTTCAAGACTAGGCCTTCCTTCCCCCAGCTGCCAGCAGGCACCGGGGGCCCAGGCTTCCCTCCAACCATTGGTAGGCACCAGGACCCTGGGCTTCCCTCACAGCCCCGGCTTCATCCAGAAAGGTCGTCTGGTCTAATTAGCACAGTATGCTTATATTATTATTATAGACTAGAGGCCTGGTGCACGAATCATACACGGCCAAGGGAAGGGGCCATGAGAGGTTGGCCGGTTAGCCCCGCCATGCCCCTGCTTAAACTCCGGGTTGAACTTCTGATAGAAATCCTGCTTGAGGGAACAATTTGCATATTAGGCTTATATTATATAGGACTAGGGGCCCATTGCACGAAGAGATTTGTGCAATAGGCCTTCCCGTCCCCTGGCTGCCGGCACCAGTTTTGCTCCGGCACCCAGGACCCAGGCCTTGGCTCTGGACAGAGCCTCCGGTCTTGGCCGCTCGGGCCCTGGAGCCTCCAGTTTTGGCTGCTTGGGCCCCGGAGTCTTCGGTCTTCACTGCTCCCACTCCTCAGCTTTGTGCCTGCATATGCAAATTAATCGCCATCTCTGGTGGGCGTTGGGAAAGGGCAGTCAATTTACATGTTTGTTAGTATTTAAGATAGGGTCTGTGCAGATGTAGTTACATAGAAAGTAATACTAGATTAGGGTGGGACTCAAATCCAAGGATTGATATCCTTATAATACCATGTGAAAATTCTAGAAGCAGAGATACAGACACATAGTAAGATAATCATGTGAAGACAGAGGCAGAGATAGAAGTTATGCTACCTCAAGGAAAGAAATGCTAAGAATTGTTGGCAACCACTAGAAGCAGGAAGTGGCAAACAAGAATTTTCCTACAGCCTTCAGAGGCAGCAAGGATTGACACTTGGATTTCAGACTTCTAGCCTCCATAATTGTGATAGGAAACTAATAGTGAGCTATTAAATTTTCCTAGTGATAAACACAAAGTCTGAATACATCAAGCTACTTTTAAAAAATGATGAAGAAAAATTCACGAACAGAACATTGCAGAACAAAGGAAAAGAAAGCAAATCTGAGAAATTCAGAAAGAATATACATTATCAATGAAAAATTATTTAAAAATTTAGTCAAACAATTAGTGAGACTTTTGGCATCTCCAATAGAGTATGATAAAAGACAACTTAGCCTTTATTATATAGTAATGGGGCAAGCACAAAGGGCAATAAGTGACATAAAGAGGAAATATAAAATCTGAAAAGAAAAAAAAAAAGAAAATCTTAACCTATTGTAGCAGAAATAGAATCTAAGAGCAACTATAGATCAGAACTGGTGATAAAGTAAATTAAAATAAGAAACAGGCAACAAATATGTCTTTTTCCTTTATGTTATATGAGAACCAAAGAAAACAATCAGAGAAAAGTTAACAGTTAACATCTGAATACTCATTATGTGTAGCCAAACTGTGCCAATTACTTCCATTATCTATAATCTAATCTAATAAAAGCATAATATTGAAATTGACAGTTTCTACGGGATGCCTAAGCCATGCCCACCAGCCAATCAGAGTGGCTGTATGCAAATTAACCCAGCCAAGATGGAGGCCGGCAGTCACGGAGCTAGAGTACACAGCAGACTTCCATTGCAACAGGAGTAAACTGTCTGCCTAGGCTGGCTGGGCCTCTCTCTGCTCCAGGCAACATAGTTGCAACATTGTTTCAATTATAGAAGCCACGGAGCTGAAGCAAACAGCAGGCTTCTGTTGCACCAGTGATGGAGGAAACTGCCTGCCTAGGCTGGCTGGGCCTCTCTCTGCTCACGGTAACATTCTTTCAATTATAGAAGCCATGGAGCTGAAGCCAACAGGAGGCTTTGTTACCTGCCTAGGCCTCGGCTTAAAGGAACAGTGTATCAATTATAGAAGATAAATAAACCCCAGAAACCTGCTTCCAGTCAGCCTTGCTGGGACATTGGGTCAATGGGAACTGTGGGCAGCCTGAAAGCCTGAAAACGCCCCTCAGCCTGTCACCCAGGCTGGCCAGGTACCCCAGTAGGGATCCGAACCCTGAAGAGACTGTGGCCAGCCTGCAAACAGCCATCAGCCCCTCACCCAGGGGGACCAGGCATGCCAGCAGGTGGACATCCCCAGAGGGGTCCCAGACTGCGAGAGGGCACAGACCGGACTGAGAGACCTCCCGAGTGCACAAATTTTTGTGCACCGGGCCGCTAGTAAATAATAAAAGTGTAAAATGCTAATTAGACCAGACTTCCTGATGAAGCCGGGGCGGTGAGGTAGAGGCAAGATGCTGCAACTGTGAGGGCCAAGTCCCTTGCATGAATTTCGTGCATCCAGCCTCTGGTCTAATTTCATGATCACAATAATGTAGAGGAGCTAGTAAGAGCTAGATAAAAATAATAGAAAAATAACATAATTGGTTACGTAGGCAACTACAAATTTAAGGAAATCAAAACCGGAAGCTATTATAGAAGAAACCTAGACAGAGCTATATTTTGCAATGATGGAAATGTCTATATTTGTGCAGCTAAATATGGTAGCTTATAGTCACATGTGACTACTGAACCCTGGAAATGTGTATGGGTGCCATAAGGTACTGAATTTTTAAACTTAGCTTAAAAAAACTACATGTGGGGCCCTAACCGGTTTGGCTCAGTGGATAGAGCATACTGAAAGGTCCCAGGTTCGATTCAAGGGCATGTTCCTTGGTTGGGGGCACATCCCCAGTAGGGGGTGTGCAGGAGGCAGCTGATAGATGTTTCTAACTCTCTATCCCTCTCCCTTCCTCTCTGTAAAAAAAAAAAAAAAAAAAAAAAAAAAAAAGTCAGTAAAATGTATTAAAAAGCTATAGGTGGGTAGTGGCTATCATATTGGGCAGCACAGAGTAGAATCAATTACCAAGATAAAGGAATAAAAGTAAGATACCAGTCTAATTCTATGCCAAAACAGAATAAACAATTACTCTCTTCCCCCACCAAAAGATACATTAATGAGAAACCTGCAAAATATCTTATTCTTTTCTGGTATTTTGATAATTCAGGCAGTCTGAAGAATAAATGAGAGAAATGGTACAGCCTGACAGTTTTCATTTATAATACTTTTCTTAGAACAAAATCATGGTAACATTATACAGTTTAAATGCATACTATAACAAAATAAGCTAAGTACTGAAAATCCACTGTCCAAATATTAATGGTTCCAACAATTCTCTTCTCTACCCTCTCCTTTGTCATTAGTTTTTCTCATCAGCAAAAGTATTGTAACAGCTCTATCTTAAGGGAAACGAGTAAACTCAGATCCACCAGGGGGACTGTCAATGGCATACGTTGGAACCTCTAGTTGGAACCGGCAAAAATAAAAATGTTTTACATCGCTGTCGTGTGTGTGCCGCTCATAAACTACGCAGTGAAACACGGCACATGTGCAAGTTTAGTAACGTACCCCTGCACAAAGGAAAGTGTTCCGAACGCTACCACACAGTGGCGGGAAAATGCCCGCTTACAAAGTGTTAAGAAAGATTCCCCCTTGAAATGGGCTAGTTCTCTGTCTACCTTTACAGAAAACATTCTTTGATAGTATTATCTACAACAGTTTCCTCAATTCCTTCCCTCCCATTCTCTCCTGTACCTACTCTGATTAGAATTCACTCTTCTCCCTCTAACAAAACTGCTCAAAGTTCTCCAACAACCCTGACCCCCATCATAACCAAAGGTCAAGTCTCAATTTTGTCTAACTTGACCTATCTGCAGCACCTAAGAGATGATCATTCCTTCCCTTCTGAAACACTTTTCTTCGCTTGCCTTCCATATACCACACTTAGTTTTCCTTCTACTTCACTAGTCACTCCACTCCTTCCTCCTACTCTCTTCCTTATCTTTCTTAACTACAAGCCTTGGAATGCTCAAGGCTTAATTCCATCTGAACAACCAGATGTACCTCATTCCTTTCCTCTGCTGCATTTTTTTCCTTCCTAGCACTTAATATTATAGGACATAACGTAAACTTCATTTATTATTTTTTTTCATGAGATTAAGGATTTTGTTTTTGTTTAGTGTATTCCCAGAACACAGAACGGATATAATTCATTGTAGGAGCTCAATAAATATTTTTGGAGGGAGTGAACAAACAAAAACAAGTAATAACAGCAACAACCACTTTGTACTAGTAACTTATGAGCCAGACATCCCAATAAGCAAGTTACATGCATTTCATTTAACACTCAAACAATCCTATGAGATCTGAGAGGCTGGAGATAGAGTGGAGGTGTTGGAGGAAGTATTAACTAGCTCCAAATCACAAAACTAGTGGCAGAGCCATGATTTTAACCCAAGTTTATCCTCTTCAAAGTTAATACTCTTAATCATTATATGACATTAATTTTACTGGAGTATTATTTCATTACTTTTGGAATAAATCCAACTCTGCTATTTGAAGAGTCAGCAAATAAACTTCCTATAGTTGTGAATCAATATCCATTTTCTCTAAAATAAAATTCATTTAGCAACCAATTTAGAGATTTTCTAATGGAAATTCGTATTTAAAAGAAAAGCGTTCTACATTACCATTTTTAGTGATAACAGTACAAATGAGAAGACACATCAATGTTTTTCAAAATGTTGATGGCAGCATTTCAACTTCCTCCCATTTAGATTAAAAAGCTCAAACCAATGGTTTCCAAACCTGGCTGCAGAGTTTTTTGTTTTTTTAAAAACAAGATTTCCAGGTCCAACTCGAGAACAAGTGAGTCAGAAACCTCTTGGAAACAGGGTTAAGGAGCCCAGTATTTTTTAAAACTTCCCAGGAAACCTTGGTGGTTGGCCAAGTTTGGAAAATATTAAATGAAGCAAAACTGGCAAAACACTAATACTTCTGAGTACCTGGGTTATTTATACTAATAAAAGGGTAATATGCTAATTAGGACGGATGTCTTCTGCACATCCATCTGGACAAAGCCACAGCATCTGCAAGGCCCAGGGCTCACGGCAGTCGTGGGCTCAGGCCTCTCAGCTGCCACGATCAGCAGTTAGCGACAGCAGTGGGGTGATGGGGGCCTTCCCCTGACCTGCCCGGTTATCTCCCACAAAGGGAGGCCAGACTGCGGACATCCCCTGAGGGCTCCTGGACCGTGAGAAGGGGCAGGCTGGGCTGAGGGATCCTCCAACCCGCCCAGTGCACGAATTTTTGTGCACCAGGTCTCTAGTGGTTTAATGATCAAACCTCACTGGTACTAACCTTCCTGGAAAGAGGAACAATGCTGTTGGGTCGAACAAGCCTTCGTTTCTTACAGCTCAGCACAGGGCGAGTTCGGGCTGCCACACAGGTGCCATCAGTTGATGAAGAAACTAGATTCAGTCGTTGTTTTTTATGTAATTGTTCCTCAGCATCAGAGTTGTCACCTGGAATGTGGTCTGCCAAGACAGGCTGCAGCCTACACAAGAGGAAGGAATAATTCACTTTTCATAAGACTCACGGAAACAAAGCCTCTAACACTGGTTCAACCTCCTCTACTTGTAAATATTCACAGACACACATAAGTATTCTGAAGCAGGAGTTCATCTCCTGATGCTGATGACTGCTCACTTTAGGAATTTAATTTGTTCTAGAATAGAGGATTTTATGTAAACACTTCTGAGGAATTCTACCAACACTATGACCAATCACAGTGTTTCACAATAATTGTTGGACCTTTCACTTTTCTACATGATGAGTCAATTTTAGATGTAAGTAAAAGGGAAATACATTAGCATGCTAATTATACTTGCTACAATAGAAGACATGCACAATGTTATTATGTGATGAGGTTTCTGTCTTTAAACCAGGGTTAGTCCTGGCTCGGAATAACTAAGAGCTCTTTTATAAGCATATTGAGTGTAAGAAGTGGAAGAGATAACTTACGTGTTAATAACTCCATTGACAGGTCTCAATGCTCCATATGATTTGGTAGATAATGACTCTGAAAGATGACCAGAGGCACCATGATTTTCCAGTGGCTGAGAAACAGGCTCAGTCTGAATAAGGAAAATAAAATAAAAATACACTATCAACAACATTTAACCAACAGTACCCAATCTGAAATACAGCACCATTTCATTTATAAAACACATAAAATTTCCGATGAACAACTTGAAAAATGAAATTTGTATGACTAAAGAAAATAAAAACAATTAATTAGCTTTTGCTTTGGGAGAAGTGTGTGTGTGGAACCATCATATTTAGTAGACTAATAGTAATAAGTGCCTACTGAGAGGGAAATGACCTAAACCAGTGGTCGCCAACCTTTCAGACCTCACAGATTACCAGTGGTCCACAGACCATGGGTTGGCAACCAGTGACGTAAACAATTAAACGGAACAAAAGGTTAGCAAAAACAATTACATAGGAAGTAACAAGAATCTTCAACTAAAGGTCAAGAAGAATATGTAAGTTCAGTACTGAGTCAAACAAGAGGAAACTTAAATGACTTATTTCTGCTTACCTTCACAGTGTTTGCTGAAAGCCTGTTTCCAAAAAACCATAATTTGTTCAAAAATACGTATATATTTGTGTTAAAAATAAAAAAACAATAAAATCTCAATGAATAACTAATTACCCAATGTTACCAGGTATTAACTATTTTCTTCAGACTATACAAATCTAATACATGCTTAGAAACAGTAAAAGATTTTTAAAAAGGAAGGTGGAAAGAATCTGGAAAGTTTTCATTTAAATTTTTAAAGCAGATTATATATTTACTAGGCTCAGAAGGGATAGGGTTAGCCATGAGATGTCAATCATATGGAGTCTCTGAAGTATCCCAAAAGAGTAATATGCAAATTAGGCACCACTCCATCACAAAGATGGCGCCCCCATAACCACAAGATGGCGGCGCCCAGGCAGGCTCAGCCCACCACTGAAGTGGTCAGGCCTGTTAGCCAGGCAGGTGGCAGGGGAGACGGGGGATCTGAGAAGTGGAACAGGCCATCAGAGGGGTCTGGGGGTCCACGGCCCAGGCCAGAGGCCTCAGGTATGGGCAAGGGCAGAGCCAGTGATCGGAGGGGTATAAGGGTGCCCTACCCAGGCATAAGGCATGGGCCAGAGGCCTCAGGCCTGGGCAGGGGCAAGGCCGGAGATCACAGGGGCCTGGGCTCTGCAGAGCCAGTGATCGCAGGGGTCTGGGCACAGGTGGAGCTGGCAAAGTAGAGGTCTTGGGGTCCTCTGCCCAGGCCTGTAGACTTGGCCAGAGGCTATAGTGGGGCAAGGGCGGAGCCCGCAATCAGAGGTGCCTGGAGGTCCCCTCCCCAGGCCTGCAGCCTTGGCCAGAGGCTGCCAGTGATGGCAAGGGGCAGGATCAGAGCAAGTGATGGCAGAGACCTGGGCTCGGAGGGGCTTGGGGGTCTTCTGCCCAGGCCTACATCCTTGGCCAGAGGTTACAGGCCTGGGCAGGGATAGAGCTGGGATTGGAGAGGCAGGGGTGGAGCCAGTGAACGGAGTTAACTACAGAGGAAACACCTTTTATTAACGCTCATTGGCTAAGCTCCCTGTATGCCACTAGTAATATTCTTAGTAACTTGGATACAATCTAATATAGGTCATACACATGGAAGTGAACAGTGAGGTAGGAAAAGGGACAAGTCCATAAATGGAGCACACATGTGCACATATGTGAATGTGTATAAATACAACAATGAGAATGAATAACACAATTACACTGTCATATCCTATCCTCACAAGTGCTAAGTACAAGACAGTACCAGAAAAATTTTGGAATCCTTAAATACTATACACAAATATATAAATGGGTAAACAAAACTGACTCCCAATTACATATGCTTCAAATCTCATGTTTTCAATAAATAACATACCATCAGCTGACCTTCCAAGTCACTAATGTGTTCTCTCTCATCTGTAACAAGTTTTATCCTGGTTAGAACAATCACTAGAATAGGCACACAAATGATTTTAAAAATATATTCTGTAGACTGAATAGTGGCAATTTTTGGCATTGTGCTTTTTTATTTTATTAAATCTTTATTGTAGAAAGTATTATATGTCACCCTCCCTTCCTCCATCTTTTCTTTATTTAAAACTATTAAATAAACTATTAAGAACTATTAAAAACTGTTAAGAACCATCAACCAATCTCTAAATGTCTTTGCATTTACTCCTAGCATAAGTGGCTGGCTTTATTTAAGCACTTTCATTAGGAAAGTTAGTTTCCACCATATCATATGAGTTCCTGCTAACAATGATAATGATAAAGGATAACAAGCTTTGCTGATCTGCAGATGCAAGAAGAGAAGCTAGTTTAACCCACAATTTAAAGAGCCAGCACTGCTTACCAGCCTCCCAAGTAATTGTTATGGGACTCTGGAATTTCTAACAAATTACTTAAATCAAGAAATACAAATATTCATAAAATCCAGTGACATTCTAAGAGAAGTAAAAAAAAATGAAAGAAACAAAATGTGTTCTTGGAAATCAAAATGAAAAGACATTAATCTTGGCGTTGAGAGAAACTGGTCTCAGATTATAGAAAATGAGAGCGTTATCCTCATTAGAGAATTAAAGGAGTAACCCACAGTGAGCATACAGCATGTGAATTAAACCTCGAGTCCAACCTTTGATTTTATGGTGGCCCAGAAAGGTTGCCTTTCTTGTCAAAGGTGCCAGTAACACTCCCTAATGTCACAATGCTCTGGCTTTGTTGTCTTGAGAGTTAGGAGCTAATTTTGAACTCTTAAGATGAGCTACACAGCAGCAGGAGGAGCTATGTACTACCGTATTCAGGAATTCAGATCTTTAAATGCTGAAAGGATAAAAGGGAATACACTATCCTTCTTCTAGGCAATGCAAGGATCCTTCTAATAGAATAGATTCTGTGGTTCATGCTATACCCTGAATTCGCATTCATTTCCCCCTTTCTGTATTTGTACTTACCAATTTATCATTCCCATGATCTGTCTTCACCTCAGAACTAAGAACTAAGTCTGCTGTTGCATTCTCTGGAGGAGGCGCCTCTCCAAGAACTACCAACCCCTACAAGACAGAGAAAATCAGCACAAATGAGTGGTATTAAAAGTTACAAATTTAATTTAAAAGTTGTATCAGAAGGGTTAGGGGAAGGGACTGGTTTACCAGAGACCTTTTCCCTCATGCTATGCTTTCCCAAAAGTTATTTGCACAAAAAGTCTAGCAATAGCCATAAGGTCTGAGACTCAGACCCAAGCTTCCACTTTCTTCCATTTGAATGTTTTAGCCTATATGGTTTATTACCATTTAGCATCTTTTAGATCTGGCATCTTTATCACAGTATATGGTATTTTACACGATATTACCAACCAAACTATACTATGTTAACAGCAGCAATGCAGCCTTTTTAGTTTAGTTGGTCACAAATGTGGCTTAATTATTACCAAACTAGAAGTGCTACAGTTAATAAATGACTAGAGGCCCAGTGCATGAATTCATGCACCAGTGGGGTCCCTTGACCTGGTCTGCGGGATCGGACCGAAATCAGCTCTGACGTCCACTGAAGGGTCCTGGATTGTGACAGGGCACAGGCCAGGCCAAGGGACTCCACCAGTGCACAATTGGGGTCAGGGAGGGACGTTGGAGGTTCGCCAGCCGGGGAGGGACCATAGGAAGGCTCCAAGGCGTGTCTGGCCTATCTTGCTCAGTCCCAATCAGCCAGACCCCAGCAGCAAACTAACCTACCAGTCAGAGCATCTGTCTCCTGATGGTCAGTGCATGTCATAGCGAGCAGCTGAGCAGCCTTAGCATATCATTAGCATATTACACTTTGATTGGTTGAATGGGTGACCACACACTTAATATATTAGGATTTTATTATAGGATGAGCTAAAATAAATGAAGAGCAATCGAAACTACTGAATGAAAAAAAGGTGGAATAGCTGCTATAATAGAAATCCAGAACTACTTAGAAAAAAATGAAAGTATTCCAAAGGCACCCGTTTCTCATAAGCATAAATATTACTCCAGATTAGTTTTCTGCTTCATAATTCAAATTCAGAAAATACATTCATCCCAGGAAATTTTAAAAAATGTGAAAAGACCCAATTTACATGCCTCCAAAATCCTCTCCATAATCAGCATGGGTCCAGCTTGGTTAAAGCGTAAGTTACCTTACTATGAAAAATAAACAAACAAAAAAACCCCACACACATGAATCCTCCCATGAATTCAAGTAAAGGTGACCAAAATTAGATTATAATGTTGTGTAAAAGAAAGACTGATGAAAGTGATCAGCTCTTTATGGCTTTGGTTCTCTTTCTCTCGTCTAGAAAATGAAAAAAATCTAACCTGATAAGAATAACTTACAGAAATTTTTATTAAATAACCTGAGGAAACTTATCAAATGATACCTACCCAAGTCCAACATCAACTCTATTCAGAATCTCTAGGGGAAGGGGCTGAATTTTTAAATAGTTTCCCTGTTAAGTCCTAAAATAAACTCTAAACTGGAAATAAATAAATAAATAAATAAATAAATAAATAAATAAATAACTTGTTCAGTTTTGATGCAGCATCAGAATTCTCCAGATAACATCCTAAAATACAAATTTCAGGGCCTAGCGACGTCCCTAGGCCATCATAATCGGCAGGCTCTTGTGAGCCAATGAACCAATGATCCATTCTGGGGTCCTTTCTAAATCAAAAATCTCCATGGAATGAAAAGGTGAGATGGGGAGGACTTTAAGAAGGACAATGGA
>PVJC01009673.1:0-45380 GCA_004026665.1 Murina feae | reverse complement strand
TGAAATTACTGTTTCAAAAGTGCAAACAGGCAAATGTTCACAGGGTCTACGAGAAAGGCAAAATCTAGGAGAAAACACAGGTCTGAACGCTTTTTGCATTTTTGTTGTTGTTGCTCCTTTGCGGTGAGCTGGGAGCATTTGCTATGTGCTTAGGAATGCGTTTGAACTTTCTTAACCCCAAGCGCAACCTGAACGAGTGAGTCAAGGTTGGGAAGCCTGGGTCTGACCCTGCCCAAGGCAGGGGTGCACTCCTGACCTGGCAGACCCCTTGTTTTTCTGCTGTAAGGATGATGTGACTCATCCTTAGAGCCGGTGCATTCAACTGACATGTGTCAGTGGCGAGCCGAATCCTGCTACACAAAATTTGTGCCAAAGCCCTTCTGTCTTAAAAATTTAAATTCAGAGCCTCAGACGGAATAAACGAGACGGCAGCCCTGGACGTTTATCTTTCTTATTTGAACGAACAGCTCTTCCTTCCTTCCTGGAATGTGACTTAACATTTAAAATTCCTATGAAACCTCTGGGTACACCCAGACCTCAGCAAGCCCTTCACAGAGAGAGCAAACATCCTCCTGCACTTGGCAAAGGAAGAGACGGATGCTTGCGTGTTGCACAGGCTCAGCTGATCGGTGGAAGAGAACCAGAGAAATCTTAGAGCCGAAAAACAAGCATTTGCACTTGAAAGAGGCCCACAAATCTGTAGGATGCGTGAAAGTTTGCTGGGAAGCACTTTAAACTGAGCTGCCCTGCAGACAAAGCCAGGGACTTGGGGTTTGGGACCCCTCCCCGCCCCACCCTGCCTGCCCCAGAATCCATTCTTCCTGCCTGGGGTCACAATAGCCCTTCCCTGCACAGCCCCACGTGCTTCTGGGGAGCTGGCTACCCCCCAGCTTCAGGAGGAGGGGCTGAATAGCCTGTGCTAATTAGCACATCTCATTTGCTGCCCCCCCCCGGACTCCCCCCCCCCCTGCTCGGTGACTGGTTTAGGGGACAAGCCTGCCAGCCATCTAGGCCCATGACATGCAAAGCCTTTGCAGGGACTAACGTGGAAGACACTTGCTCCATGTGGACGCTGTGGATGGACTTGAGTTTTAGAAGCCAAGTGGCCATTTGCTGCCACTCTGAATTCAGTGTCGGCCGCGGAGGAAAGGAGACCTGAGGCTGTCAGGAGAAGCCCTGGTCACACTGGACCTCAAACATCCTTGGACCCTGGACTTCTCAGGCACTGGGCCAATGTTTGCGGAGCTGGCTGAGCCGAGGTTTATGTTACTTGCGACCAAGGTTCCACATGGCCGCACAGAACCTCCGGTGATGGGGTGCAGCTCCATCTGTGTGTGTGCAAGGTGCTGGCAGGGGCCGCTGCCAGGCATGGCGTTTCCTTCAGGACACTTGTCCCAAGAGGAGCAGCGTGAGTTCTGTGCCGCAGCCTCTAGCCCCTCAGGTTTCCTCGCAAGCGCTACTCACACACTCAAGAACGTGGGCAGCAAGAACAGAAACAAGCCGGGGGTCAAATGCAGCATATTTTAATTTGTTTCAAATAAAGCAATATATGTATGTATGTATATATATATATTTATATATATTTCAGAAAAACACCAGATGTTAAATTCTACAAAAGCGCATGTGTTCTCAGCAGATCACGTTTGTCTGATCGGTAAGACTGGTTTCAACAGCAACTCTCTAACCACGACCAACAGACGGATGACGCCACTGTTACTACGCCGGCTGCTGCCCGGCCCTGATCGCTCACGGGCCACGGAGCCTGATGCCGACCTTCCTCACCAGGGAGGGGGCGCCCGGCTGGGCTGCTGCAGCGTCTCCATGAGAAAAAGCATCAACGGGGCAAGCAAAGCCATGGGAGGGATGAAGCAAGCTAGAGCTGATTATGAGGGTTAGTAAAAACGATTACGACGGGACGGCACCACCCCACGGGGTCTGTCTATTCTGATTGATTCTCTTTTGGCAGCGAACTGGGTCAGCACCTGGGGCCCGGGGCCAGAATGGAGGGAGGAGCGCTTTCCCGTGTCCCCGCTCAGGCCACCAAGGTCACGGCGGGGACCGAGAGGACCGCGGCCTCCGTGGACACTTCTATCCTCGTGGGGCAGAGGTTGCACTGCGACCCCCGGGGGACGCCGCCCCGGAAAGGCCGGGCCTCCCCGCCGTCTGCCGCGTGCTGCCTTCGCCGGGGCTTTTCCGGATGGGCAGGGGCCTCGGTGGCCTTTGTCCCCAGAGGGGCCTCGGCGTTCTTGGTGCCGCCGCCGCCTTTGTTTTTGGGGCGGAAGCCGTTGTGCGGTTGTCTCCTGTGTTCGTGGCGGTTGCTGCCCTTCACGGCCAGGTCAGCTTCATTGCCACCGCCCTGCGGCTTGGCAGACGCGTTCAGCCGGTTGTGATACTGTGGATTAAACCTTCGTCTTTGGCTATTAGACGTATTCTACAAGAAAAGAAAAGAGGTAGATGTCAGATGCCAGCAAACAACAGCAGCAGAGACCAGGCAAACCACGTCTCTAAGTCCCCGGGCAGCTGTTTTACACCCAGAACAGGACAACATGCAACTGAGTCAGGCTGATAAGACCCTCGAGCGTGAGAGAACACTGACTGTTTGTGAATGGAACTCCAAGGAAATGACCGATGGGGGGGTGGGGGGGGAGAGAGAGAGAGAGAGAGAGAGAGAGAGAGAGAGAGAGAGAGAGATATTACAGAAGTACAAGGTGGGCAACTCAAGAACCAGGCCACACCAAGTAAACTGCAAAGAGGGCAGAAGCACAGGCCACACAGAAGCAGGGCAGTGATCCTCAGTGATGGAAATTCTGAGGACAGGCTGCGGAGACTACATATATGAATTCTCACCACATTTATGAAGAAAAATGGAAAACTCTATTTGTGATTTTTCTGCCCTAAACCAGTTTTTATTTTATTTCAAAACAAATATCCTGGTTCAGAAATGTTATCTTGGGTGAACACAGGGAGGAGGTGTATCTGGTAGATCCTGGTGGGATGGTGAGGTGTGTTTTTACAGAGGCAACTAGTTCTTTTTCCAAACGCTGCAGTTGTCAGCCAACAAGTTTTGAAGGGCTGCAGTGAAAAACACCACGTTCGACAAATGGGCAGACAAGGACACAGGGATGAGCAGAGAGGAAGCAGGGGCCAGCATGTCTGTGCCTGTTGAACAGAAAGATGCTGGAATTCCTGGAGGCCAGGAAGAGCTCAGGGCACCAGTCCCGCCTCATTGGTCTGCACAGCCACCTGTGAGGTAGTGGCTGTTACTTGCTCACTTTATCGAGGAGGGAGGTACATTTCAGGGGCTTGCCCAGGTCTTCAGTTAGAAAACGGTGAAGCCATTCCCACTTCCTGGACTTTCTCCTGACAAAACTCACAGATAAGCTGTTACACGAACGCAGACTTTTACTAAAAAAATCAAACTTCCATTATTGACACGTGTACCTTTACGAGTTATAAATATACACAAAGTTCTTAACTGGTGCAGTGTGACTGGGTGGTAGAGGGTTAGGGCAGACCCACGCCCAGTAATTCTGGGCTCAGGGCAGAGCACAAAGGCAGCCCCGCCCCACCTGCCTGGATGTTGGGTCTTCCCACCTCTGGCTCCACCACTCACTGTGAGGGGCCCTGCACCCACTAACGGGGGTGGGGGGGCTCTCCAGCCTGCACCTCAGCCTCGTCCCCGCCCTCACAGATAATCACCCTTGGACCTGGGGGTGTGCAGACTGTAATGGGGTCTGCTCTCAAGGTGAAGTATCCAGGGAAATGGTCCAAATGGGAGGCTTAAGGCCACATGGGATGAGAATTCCAGGATCTCAAGTAGCTGGAGCACTTTTCAGCAGGGAGGGTGCAGATTTTGGGTAGGCATGTCTCCTTGGTCTCGCTCTGCAGGGAGCGCCACAGCTCAGGGAGGACCAAAAGAGTTACTCTAAAACATGGGACCTTCTTGCTCTGTACATAGACAGTGTTCTCGCTTAGATATGTAAGTACATTTCAACTTAAACGAGCCATTGCCTGCCATGTTTTGCTGAAAACGATAAAAACAGTGAGCCGAAGAGTATCTATGTGGATAGCATTTAACCTGGCCTCTTTCTAAAGAAACTCTGAAAGGGAAATGCAGACTACATTTTAGACTTTTCACAGGGGGTTTAGTAACGAGCAAAGAACAAAAGCTGGGAAGATGTATTAGGAAAGCAGATGTGATCGTGATCACACAGCTGTGCATATGTGAAAGGCTCCCTGCTCCAGCCCGATGTTCAAGTTCACGAAGACATTCAGGGCCAGAGAAACGCCCGTCAGGGTCATTGACGAGAATTCTGAAAGACTGAGACCACGAAACCCAGCAGGGCACCTCTCAGAAGACCAGCGTTCTGGACATCTTAAATGTCTTTAGAGCACGCCCAGCTTCTGTGCCATCTAGTCCCATTTCTCGTTCCTTCTCTAGCGATAAGAGGCGACCGCTTCTCAAGGACATGCAGAAGCAGAAGGAAGACTGCCCTTTGGACTGTGTTTTCAGGGGACACACTAGATAAGAGTGAATGATGCCGTTCTGAAATGCGTTCTCTTTGCTGAAGGCCCAAGAGAGAGAGGTTTGAACTAACTTTGGCCTCTTACTGATAAACTAAACATAAGCAGGAATTAAATAATCTGAAAAAACAAATGCCGGATTTCCTCCCTCATGGTGTCAGAAGCCAGGCTCCGAGCCTTGTCCCCACGTCCATGGAAGGCCCTATGCCCTCGGCCTGGATGCACCAGGGGAGGCCCCAGGGCCAGCCAGGTGGGTGGAGGCCCCAGGGCCAGGCCGAGCTGCTGGGGGTGAGAGGGCCTGGTGGGGCCCAGGAAGCTCTATGTCCAGCAGTTGCTGTTTTCCTCCTCTAAGGATCAGTGGTTTCTTCCTGGCCACAAGGACCACAATCTGTGGAACCCGAGGCAACGCAGGAGTGCCCCCTCCACCCCCCTGTACCTGCTTGTTGGGCGGCATGGCCTGGTGAGCGCTGTCCGCGGTGCTGGGCAGGTTGCCGGCCGTTTTGGGGTTTGCGGCTTTGCCCTCAGAGGCCTTGTGAGTGGACTTCCTGGCAAAGTTGCTCTGTTTCCCAGAGGCTGAGGCGTGCGCGGTCAGCAGCGGCAGCAGGGAGCTGCAGGGGGCTCTGGACGAGTAGTTGTTCTTTGGATGTGTAACTGCAACGAGAAAGCGCGCGGCGTTCAGGGCTGGGCGTGGCCACGGCTGCCTCGGAAACCCACGAGGACATGGGGCTTCATAAAGACACTAGGAAATGCTGTTGTTTGTAAAGAGGTCATTCGAAAGGGCACCTTGGTGGCCGGGGACCAAGTTCCTTCTGTGAGGATCACTGAACTGCAGTTACAGCATGATCTTCCGAGCTGGGAGACGCCGGTAGGAAATAAGACCTGTCTGCGCAACTTTAATATTCCTTAGGTCAAGACCACCACGGGAAGGTGGGTAATGAGATCCTGAAGGGCCCGCATGGCCCTGTCCGTGCCTGCCTCCTGGATCCCAAGGCCAATCTCACACTCACTGTCCTCAGACCCCCTGGCCAGTTGGTCTCGGATGTAGAAGACAGGGAGGGAGGTCAGGGGCACTTGGCCCATCAGAATCATAATGTTCTGAGCGCAGGATGGGTGTCGGGAATTTTGTCACCTGGATTGTACACATCCCCCGACCCTGGGGCCAGATCAAAAGAGGCCCCAAGGCATCTTACACTCCATCAGAGCTGCGTGATCTGGCCTTTCATCACCCCTTTTTCTCCAGCCCCGCTGTGAGGCTGCAGCAGGTCCAGCACTAACTCAGGGCCGCAGGCTGACTGGCGGGTCCCCGCAGGGCGCAGGCACCTCTGTTCAGTGTTGATCATCGCTGCCCAGGCGGGTTGGAAAGGGGTGGCATCTGATGGATGGTTTCTATGTGATGACCTGGCTCGAGGTCAAGGGAATCGATCTAAGGGTGACGGCTCAAGGCCCCCGAGCAGGTCACCAGAATTTGCCTGCCAGGCTGGAAAGCGAGACCCCTGAATCTTCAAATTGTCCCCAACTTTTAGAGCAACTTTCTCTGCTACCTGTGCTGGCTCAGACTTGATCCTCGGGTTCTTCCAGAGGGTCAGGGGGGACTCGTGGGGATCAGAGAACATGAAGAGCGAAAAGGACAGGGATGTAGCTCTAGTCCTTCGGTTTGAGTGGAGGGGCGGTGGCACGGTGGGGGCTGTGCCAACAGCCAGGGGACTTCAGTGTCAGGGGGGCCCGAACTCCCTGCAGAGGAGGCCACTGCTGGTTCAGCGGCTGTGGGCTCTCAACCCAGCCGAGAAGGAAGGGGCCTTGGAGAACTATTCTCTCCAAGAGGAGGCCTGCGACTTTTAGATCAAGCCTATGATTTGTACGCTCAGAAAAAAAAAAGAGCAATTTTCACTTTGACAAAAAAAAAAAAAAAAAAAAAAAAAAAAAAGGTGCAGCCAAATCTCCATTTCTCTGCTGACTCTGAGGCTGTGGTTACTCCATGTCCCTCACGGTCCTCTGTCCTCCTGTGGCTGCCCTTGGTGCTGCTCTCCCCTCCCCGGTGCGTGGCTGCAGGAGGGGAAAGGATCAGCCAGTTTGGTTGCACATTAACTGCTCTAATTAAAGCCTTAGTAGCGAACAAGACAATCTCTAATGGCTGCAGTGAAGGCTTTCATTATCTGCAGACTTCACTCAGCGCAGAACCGAGGGACAGGCTTGGGCACGCAGAGCAGTGCGCTCCCGGCAGGACCCTCAGGACAGTGGCCGCTGTGCCCTGACTTACCAGGAAGACGCTCCTGGGACCAGGGCTCTACCTTGGAGCAGGCTGTTGGGATGGGAGAGGCAGTGTGTCTGGCTCTACTTAAGGAAAGTTTGCAAAAGGTCTAAACCAGTTGACCTGTTCTGTTCTGCTCAGTAAATCCTGAGGATTTACAGAGGGGCAGTGGCATCGGGAGACTCTGAGTTCAGATCTTGACATTCCAGTGACTTGTGTCATGCCCTTAGATCATTAAATCTGGTTGGACCTCACTTCAGCCCCCTGGGGACCGTGCCTGACACATCACAAGGTTACTGAGCCAGCGCGTACAACTCACTTTCCCCGCAGAGCATGATTTGGGCCTTGAGCTGTTCGATGTCGCAGGAGAATCGGGCAGCTTTCCCAAGCTCTTCATCATATTTACGCTCGCTGACAAAGTGCTGGAGGCAAGAGAGGAGAGCAGGAGTTAGTGCCACGCGACAGAGATAGTGAGGCTCATGCAGGTGCCTCTCTGCTCATCCGCTGCCCCCACTGGTGTTAGCCAGGCGGGGGTGAGGGGGCTGCGAGGACCCCACGTCAGACCTGGCTTTGACCTGCCTGGAGCACGATCACCTTCCTTCCTGGGGACACGTGTGGGTCCCCGCTTTTGCCCTGCCTGGGCTTAGACAGAACGGTGATCCAGGCAAAGTGAGCATCCGGACTCATCTCCTGAGCCTTGGAGCAGCCCTCACCCTCCTGGCAGTGTTTCATGTCCTGTTTTTGGGCAGAGTTCATCTTCCTGATTTGGCCGATGGCCTACTCAGGCATTACTACGCCTCAGGAGAAAACATGTCATTTTTCCCTAGACACTCCTCTCTGTTTTTTTTTTTTTTTTTTTAAGTATTTTTATTGATTTCAGAAAGAAAGGGAGAGGGAGAGAGAGATGAAAACATCAATGAGAGAGAATCATTGATGGGCTGCCTCCGGCACACCCCACCCTGGAGATCAAGCCCACAACCCAGGCACGTGCCCTGACTGGGAACTGAACCAGTGACCTTCTGGTTCTTAGGTCGACATTCAACCCCTGAGCCACGCCAGTGTTCATAGGGGACCAGGAAGTCTGAGTAGCTTTCCGTAACTAGAAAACCCTGTCTTGGTAGAATCCCAAGTGCTGTTAGAGGAAGTAGGAAAAAGATTATCTTTCAATTCATTTGAAATAAAGATGTATGTGCAGAGGACAGAGTGAGAAATGCAGAAATAGCTATTATTCAGTTCCTCCTGGAGGTTACCAGAGTGCTTACCACGTGGCAAGGGAAACAGATACCACCAACTACAACACCGGGTGTCTGTGGATGTGCTTCAGGAATATAAAAGAGGAAGAAGAAGGAAAAAAACAATAAAAGGAAGAAATTATTTCCCACCAAGTGGTGGGGGAGTTATGTAAGGGAAGCATGTGAGCTGGAACATTAAAAAAAAATGGGCCAAATTCTTAACAGATAATCTCATTTTCATCTGATCACAGTGCTATGAAGTCAGTACTATTATTATCCCTATTTTACAGAGAGTGGACTTGAGGCTCTAAGAATCTGTAACTTATCTGAGGTTGTAGGAGTTAGTCAAAGCCCGTGTTATTAACCATGTTACGTTCAGGGGGATTCTGACAGGCAGAAACAAAACTTGGGAGATGAATAATTTCAACAGACGAGGAAGCTGGAGACTTCATACTCCTCACTGCATCCTATATAATAAAAGCCTGATAGGCAAATTGTCCCTTCGCTGGGGAGTTTGACCTGGGGGCGGGGCCAGCTGGACCCCACCCGTGCAGGAATTCATGCACTGGGCTTCGAGTGTTCTAATAAGAGGGAGAGAGAAGTTGGATGTGCAGACACTGGAGTCCAGCTGCGGAGTTTGCTCTGAGGGAAGACAAGACCTGCTCTGGGGCTGCACCTCCCCTGTGAGGGTGGACAGCAGGTTGGAGGGAGACAGTGGAGGCACAAAGATGAATTAGGAGGCTGTGGCAACTGAGTGGGTGGGAAGCAACCAAGGTCAGAAGAGAAGGTGAGAAAGAAAAGGCGGATAGCCTCCCAGGACTCTTGGGGTCCTTATTTCCTGCTCCTTTCCATGCTCAGCCACAGCAAGGAGACTGGGAGTCACGTGCCTAACCAGTTTCATGCCCAGATGGGCAGATAATCCTACTTATGAAGCCTGTTGCTTCTAAGTACTCTAGTTCCCAAGAAGTAGGTCAGAGGCTGGTGTGCACGTGTGTGCGCGCGCTTAGTATCCTGGGGAAGACGAGAAAAGGGGAAACTTATAAGTTGCAACTTCCTATTTTATTGTAGATACTTGTTTTCGCTTTCTGGTAACCATTTCTCCTTCTGGTAACTGTACCCAACATGGTTTCAAAGACCCACAGTTTTGGGCGGGGGCGAGAGGGGGGGGTCTGTCAATCATACCTTCTGGGCTCAATGGTGGCTGTGACCCAATAGAAGCGGGTCAGACTCTCTCTGGGACTTGAATTAGAATGGGGCACAATGGCTGATGATGCCCCGAGGAGCACCTGATAATTACTGCTGCTAGTCACCCAAGCTGCCCAGGCTTCTGCCCAACAGCATGCGGAGTCTTCAGATCCCACTCTGCGTTGGTGAGCTACACCCATGCTCTTTCACATTTCACTTGTTCTGGAGGTTAGCCATGGTCACTTTCTGTTGCTCACCCCTGAAATCTAGTGGACATGTACCTGTGGGGGGGTACCCTTAACAAAAGGGCAACGCAGCTAGGCAAGGACGTAGGTAAGAGGTCTCCACACACAGTGCATCCTCTAGAATCCTTCCGGTTCCACTAAGGTCAGACCTAGTGTGTTCACACGGTGTGTTTATATACACACACACGTTACATGAAGTGAAAACAGCACCCATCCCAGCTGTAATTCATGTTTGACTACATTGTACTTAGGTCAGTCCCCACTGCCTACGAAAATAGCTTGTACCTCCCTCTCTATTGAATGACAGCGATGAGAAGGCTCTTCAGCCTCCTGTTCTCGATGTCAGCTTTGTGAAAGGGAGTTGGGTGTGAGATGCTGGGTCCATAGAGCAGCTCTATGGGTGTCACACACACATGATGAGGTCGGGTCTCATGCTCAGGGCTCAGGGCTTGGGACCCAGGCTGCGGTTGCTGGGAACTGACCTTGATCTCTGCCCTGAGTTCAGCCAGCTGCATCTCTGCCATCTGACTGGCCAGATCAGTGAGCCTCTTTAGTTCTTCTGCCTTCTTCTGCCGAGCAGTCAGGATCTCCACTGCCAAGTGAGAGGGAAAACGTTAGGGCCAGCGATGTGAACACAGGAAGCGACCTGATTTCTGGGAGTCAGTTCTCCTTCTACAGAGTGGTCACTCAGCAGGACCACGGCTGCTTTCTGAGCTGGTCATCGAGGTGGGTTCGCATTGGCGCTCATCACCAACCACCCATGTCTGGATGTCCTTGCCCACCCATCCAAACAAACATGCTCACTCTGACTCACTGCATACCCGCAGTCTTCTTCATTTGCCTCACTGGCATCTGGTCTCACTGCCTTAATTTGGACTTTTAAATGTGTGTGTTACTCAGAACAGCTATTTCAAAAAAAAGGACACATATTAAAATCCTATCTGAATGGTATTTCAAAGATAGGAGTCCATTAAGTCAAACTTGTTCCTCTATGTGCTGTCCTGCTAAATTCTAATAGCACCAGGCTTCCTGAACCTTTACACACACCCGGGACAACCAGCTGTGTTACTGGAGTATGACATAAAGGGTTCACTTGATTGGATTTTTGTGAGCTAAAAATGCCTTTCTTTTGATACTCTGCAGATATGTTTCCATTCTGCAATCAGATGGAGGTTCCAGACCAGAGTGTCCTGTCTTTATTTTTCGTGTCTCCATGGAAACATCTCAAGGGTGAGTCAAAGCCCCTTTGAGCTGGATTCTGTGGGCACTCCTAAGCATCTGCACACACAGTGAAGACACAAGGGAGCTCCCTGGCACCACACTTCACACATCTGTCAGGTGGAAGTACCCACAAGTTAATCTGTGCGTGCGTGTGTGTGAGTGCATGTGTGTGTGTATGTGTGTGTTTCCCAAAAGATCATGAAACTTAAAAGCAATGAGCACAAACCTATAGGGTGAGATTTAATATGATGTCTGATCTTTCAACAGATAGACTTGTAGCTCTCTCATTCAAGCCACACAGGATATGCCTTCATTCCTTTGGACAAATATTTTGAGTTATAAGAAAGGAGAGGCCCATCTAACTAAGATACTATGCACACGTCACATCCCGTTCTAGGTTGAACGAAGGTCAGCTGCTTCCTTAGACCTGATTCACAGCACACAAGTGTAGGTAGAGTACAGGAGGTTTATCTCGGTGCAGCGGCTGATGCAATACTGTGAGCTCACTCCAGCAGTTCAGATCTTTCTGGCAAACCAGGAAGATGGCAACGCCTGCCTGAGCCCCTCCCAGAGCCACGTACACAGTACCCCAACCTTTACGCTCATTGGCTCCCTAAGAATACGTTCTATGATTGGCCACCTCTGCTATAAATACTGCTGTACTTCCTCAATAAAATTAGACCTGTGTCACAGAACTTGGTCTCCGGAGTCGTGCATGCAAGCGTCCTAGCGCTAGGGGCTCCGTAGTCCTCACCCCTGGGAGACCCCCTGCTTCACACATGCAGAGCCAAACAATGTGACTTCTCACAGTGAGAGTTCTTACTAAGTAAATGTCAAAAACAGTCACCTTAAAACCCCCCAAGAAGTTCAGAGGCAGTCCAGAGTTAAGAAGACTTCCTGCATATCAGAAACCATTCTTCAGATAGACAGAGAATGTTTATGCTGAGATGTCAACAAAATAAGAAATCTACAATTAAAGCCTTACCATCTGCCAAACTACTCTAATCATGCTTTCGCTATTCACCGGGACTCCCCGCCTCCTGAGTATACCAGGTAGCTGGGCAGAGGCTGATCTAGGGCTGGCGGCCTTTCAGAATACAGGAAATTCCCATCTGACCACAGACAGCGAATCTCCGCACGATGTCCCAGGTTACCCAGTCAGGCCAGAGGACACGAGAAGGTGACCCACTTGCACTTTTGGCTACAGAGTGCATATGTTTTGTTTTGTCTGCACATGACAAGTTAATTTTTTAAATTAACTGCCCACGTTTTAAAATGAGGTGAGTCCGTGTGGGACTTCCGTTTTCTCTTTGAATAATTGGAATTTCTGGCCACGGTTGGCGAGCATTTCCCTGTGGCAGCAGCTGGCTGGATGGAGCTGAGAACTTGCTGCCCTTTTCCGGTGGAGCTTGGCGCTCACCGGGCCTGGTCCCTCCCTGCCCTGTGGGCTGATGAATGTCACCTGCCTGGCCTCTGCAACAGGCACCTGCCTTTATTTGCATCCATACCCCCTCGGGGCTGGCAGGCATATTGGCTGAATGGATTGAATGAATGAACCAACCCATGACTTAAAAGGAATATGCAGAGAGACAGATGTTCCTTTTCTACAGGGGCCTAGACTTAACCACGTCTAGGACATGCACTTAGATTATTTGTTTGCTGGTATAATTCAGCCTACGGACGGGACGGGACATGGGAAAATTACTTTTGAGTAAGAAGATGAAACTAAATCTTTCTTCGTGAAAAGTCTTTAAAAAAAATTCTCAAGGCCCAGACTCGACAAGCAGCTAGCACAGGGGTCAGCGGACCCTGAGTGACGACCCAGTTAAGCAGATGCGACATTTCTTAACGGGTCATTTATGGGACTGGTGACAATTAGGGGCAGTTGTTCTTTTCGATTAGGTAGAACTTGGGCATTCACGCCAGACAAAAGGTTTTGCAGAAATAGATGTAAACGGGGCCTAAAATAGGAATGCAGGAGCAAGGTCACCAACAAAGTCTTAGCTTACACTCTTTTAGGTGTGCAAGGCAATGCAAATTCTGCATCAGCAAGTGTTGGGATGAGTTTTGCATTTAGTCTCATTACCATTTCAAAGCCTTTTCAGGATGAGAAAGCCTTAAAACTTGAGACCTGAAGCTAAATGCTTTGGGGGGAGGCATTTATTTCACCTCAAAGACATCAATCGCAGAAATAAAAAGCAAAAAACAAAACCAGATCAGATCCTAAAATTTAAAATAGAATAACCAGTGTGTTTTGAAAGCACCCTCCTCTGTGGAGGGGACAGTTCGGATAGCGTTCGGCTTCCGCTGCGCGCAGGACTCGGGTCAGACTATGTAGGCACTTTTGTGAATAGCACCTGGCGTGCTGAAAGCCGTTTTCTCCACAGGATTTAGACATTCCTCTAAGTTCCTGAAACACCCTGGAAGCTCGCTCCTATTGCCTGGGCCCTGGACAATGTAGAGGGCTTCTTAAATGAAACCCCTTCGCAGGGGAGAGTCCTCAAGACCCCGGGACGCAGGGAGCTGGGGCAGAAGTAGCTCTTCAGGCACAAAGATTCTTTGAAATCCTTTTTATTCCTGAAAAAATTCTTGTGAATTCTGCGTTTTATTTCACAATGTGTCTGTGTTCCTATTAATGGAAAGTAATGTTTTCTTCCCACATCTCTGGGCAACCAACTTGGCCCTCCAGGAACCTGCCCATGTGGCCTTCTGCTCCCTGGTACCCAGACGAAGTCTGGGGTCCCCGCACTATAGCAGCCTGGTCCCCTCATTTGCACAGTGTGATCACTCCATGCCTCGCGAGGCCACTGTGAAGCTACATGCAGTAACTATGAGAAGTGGTTAGTACTGTACATTCCAGAAAAGCTCACTATGAATATCTAATCTAATAAAAGAGTAATGTGCAAATTAACCATCACCCAAAGACACCTAAGCCACGCCCACCAGCCAAGCCATGCCCACCAGCCAATCAGAGCAACTGTATGCAAATTAACCCAGCCAAGATGGCAGCAGGTAACCATGGAGCTGGGACAAGCAGGAGGCTTGCCCTGGTGATGCAGGAAGCTAAGGTTCCTGTCTGCCTAGGCCGGCTGTGGCAATAAAGTTTCCACAACAAAGTTTCAATTATAGAAGATAAATAAATGCCAGAGACCTGCTTCCAGTCTTGGGCTCAAGGAAGCGCTGGGAGCCTGGGTTGTTAGGGGCAACCCGACCAGGGCTCCGGTTAAAGCAACAAAGTTTCAGCTTTAGAAGTTAAATAAATTCCAGCCAGCCTCACTGCAAACAGCCATCAGCCACTCACCTAGGCTGGTCAGGTACCCCAGCAGGACTCACTCCCTGAAGGAGATGTGGCCAGCCTGCAAACAGCCATCAGCCACTCAATCAGGCTGGCCAGGCACGCCAGCAGGTGGACATCCCCTGAGGGGTCCCAGACTGCGAGAGGGCACAGGCTGGGCTGAGTGGCCCCCCCTCCCTGAGTGCACAAGTTTTTGTGCACTGGGCCCCTAGTTATTAATAAAGCGAGATGTATTCATCTGGATTATACTTCCTGTTTATAATTACCTAATGTTCACTGATATTGGGTCCCATAGCCTATAGACACTGAATTAATTACAATGGTTTAACAAATATTAGGAAGTACCTACAGCCTTCTCAGTATTGTGCTAGGTGCCATGAGGGATATTAGGGGCTTACGTTATAATTGAAGAAATATGGTTTCTACCATGTGCAGGAAATGGAAAGTACTCGTGAGGCAGTAGACAAGCAAGCTCAAGGTGGTGGCTGTACAGATGGTTCAGTACCTTGTGGGGAGAGAGTCTCCCAGCTTCTGTGTGTGGAGACAACACGGCTGACACAGGCCTGTCACCTGAGGTGCCACATGGCCCCTGACCTGCACCGTGTGACTGTCCAGGCGGGGCCCGGGCTGCTCTTTGCTAACGGAGCTAAGGCGGGGCCCGGGCTGCTCTTTGCTAATGGAGCTAAGCGCCTGGCACGGATCTTCTCATTTCACCTTTATAATAGCTATTTGAGAAAGATACTATTCCTTTTAATATATATCTTTATTGATTTCAGAGAGGAAGGGAGATGGAGAGAGAGACAGAAACATCAATGATGAGAGAGAATCATCGATCAGCTGCTTCCTGCACGCCCCACCCTGGAGACTAAGGCAACAAAACCTGGGCATGTGCCCTGTGACCTCTTGGTTCACAGGTTGACACTCAACCACTGAGCCACGCTGGCTGGGTCTCGATACTAGTCTTATTCCCCCTTCTCTGACGTGCAACCACAGAGTTTGAGGCATTAACACAATGGTTCAAGGTCACACGGCCAGTAAATGGGTGGAACTTGGATTTGAACTCGGTTCCACCGCCTCCAGGGCATGGGAACCGGCTTCCCCAGGTCTGGGCAGCGGTTCGAGAGCTCCCACAGGCCTCCCCCCCGTGGCTGTCCCAGCCACCAACATGCTCAGACCCAGGGCAGCGCACGGTCATGTTTCCCAACTGAGTGCACTATGAAGATGGGGGTGCTCTCCCGAGAGGCTCCGAGTTCCTTAGGTCCTGACACCTCGCATTGTCCCGAGAAGAACAAGCGCACGAGATCGGGGTGTATTAACCCCTCAGACAGTGATGTGCCAGCAGCTTTCTGTTCGGGTGCCAGGGGAGCATTTGTGTCTGTGTCGGCTCTTAGCGCTGTCACCAACAGGGCATGAAACGGAAAAGGGAAGGCAGCTTTCCCGAGACACAGGAAACATCCCCTCAGGTGGAAATCTACTTTCACCCTGGAAACCAACCAACCGGAGAAGCATAAAACAATGTCTCCATCAGAGGGATTGTGTGACAACCTAACGGTCCCACAGCTTGACCCTGAGCCACAGTTCGTTCTATTTCATCAAACCTGCTCTATTTTAGACCCTGAGAGTTTGCTTGTAATTATTTAGAAAAACTGGGCAAGAAAAATAACGATTTCCCACCAAGGGACTACTGACGTATGGACACAGGCCAGGCGAGAAGGATGCAAAAAGAATGCAGCATCTGGCCTGAGCCTTCATTTTGGTAAAAGAGATGCACTGCCATCCAAGGTGAAGGCATTTAGCTGAAACCGGCTGGGGCTGCAGACTGCCGTTTGTCTAATTCACGAGATGAAATTTCGGTAAAGATGGAGAATTTAAAATGCTCAGGAGACAGGGATTATAAAAGTAAATCCCAGCTGAAAAACATGGTCTCAGGGTTCCCATGAACAGAGCAGGCTGAAGTCAATGCTAAGAGAGGGCCCCCACACGTCTGCTTGGGCTTGTGTTGGATCTGATTGTGCAGTCTTGTCTCGGCTGGAATTTCCAACCCACAAGCCTCGGCCCCTTTGAGACGGCAAATCTGCCCTACCGGCTGTCGCGGAGCCTCGCAGCAGCGGGAAGGTTTAGAGACGCGTCTGCAGAGGACAAAATAAATCAAACCCAGGGAACAAATACTTCGTGTTAAAACTAGGAAAAGTTTTGCAATGATCAAGATGGTCTGAGCGTGTCCACTGTTCAGTGTCTGGTACATTGGGCAATCTCACTTGTGATTTCAATTTAAAACATGCAATTCAGCTTCTTTTGAAGGGTCAAGCTGGCAGGTGTCAGCCAATGCGACTAAGTTTGTGAACGGGACTGGAGGGGGTCAAGGAAACTTCACTGAGCGCATCTCTACGTCTGAGCTGCTAATCTTATCAGAGTTGCTGACAAGCTTGGGGTGCTTTGCTCATGAGGTTTGTGAGTTTGCCTGCGTCAGATGCCTGACGTGCTAAAAAATAAAGACCAGGCATATTAAATTCATAAATGTTCTTTAAAAGATGAAGAGGAATTTAAGTTTCAAATGGGATTTATTTATTTTTTTTAGGGAAAATAAATGTATTGGACCTAAGTTAGTTGAACCTAACCAAAAAAAAAAAAAAAAAAAAAGACCAGGCGAAGAGGACTGTGCAAGTTATAGAGCAAGATTTGTAAGTTGGGAAGGCTTGAAAGTTATGTTTTAAAGTTTAATACGAAAATTAATGTCATTTTAAATCCAACTACTGGAAGTAGCCCATGATACGCACCAAAGTCCCTCTGGACTTGAAATAGCTCCTGGGACACCTGGTACTTGCTGAGGGCCTATCTGCACACGCTCAGTGGGTGTGGCTACGCCCCTTCGCACACGAGGTGGCGGAGGTCCCCAGGGGCTAAGTGACGTACTCTGCCCAAAGTGACGGAGCTCAAGATTTTAGGACCCAACTCGGAATCCAAATCACAGTCAGTCAGGCCTACACACAGCTTCCGACGGGGAGGCCCCTGGCCCAGCCACCGGGGGTGCACTTACTGGCTTCTTCTTTGACCTGGTCCATTTCTGCCATCAAGGAAACTTCTCTGTCAATGATGCTGGGGGGAAACAAAACAAAAACAAAAGCAAAGAACACATCATCAAAGACGAACTTTCCGTAAGCTCTGGAAGTAAGAGAAAGGTTATTTCCATGAAACAACATGTGAGATCAGCGCAACTATTTCCCTGCGGCGACGCCAGTGGCACACTCTGCTTTTCCGAAACGAGGCGACGTGGAAGGGACGTGCCAAGGATGACACGGGGACATCTGCTGATTAAGTCATTGTCAGCTGTCTAGAAAAAGCCTTTCGGGCTTTCAGGATGGCACTGCTTTGAATTTGAATTTGGGAGTATGCTTGCCCTACGGATGCCCAAGTTCCACCACAATATAATACACATTTTAAAAACCGGCGCATGGGTCATGGAGGCTTGTAAGTTCTCTAAGGTCTCTGTGCTTCACTCTCCCAGACTCTGGCTGTGGGCCGGGGGGAGGAGGGGTTGGGGGAGAAGGGCCATTTACTTTGAGAAATGAGGGCTGGGTCAATCCACCCACAAGCTCTGTCACATGAGTCCACGCCTTCTCCTTCCCCCGGGAAAGCGTTTCGAGCATCTTCAATGAACACTGCTCCATTGGGCACCAAACAGGAGTCCTGGACAACCGCTTTCCTGGGCCTTCAGGCGCAGGAAGAGGCCAGCGGACAACTGGGTGGCAGGTCACTTGCCCTCCCTCCTCTTCCTCAGTGGTGTGCAGCGGGTGGCCTGGTTTTGGGACGGCTGCAGGGGAACATGCCACAGACAGCACTAGAAATGGGGAGTCTGGCACAACCCTCACCCACGGAACAAACATTTGCCAAGTGCCTGCCATGTGCCAGGCAAAGTGGTGAGGCAGGGAATACTGCTGTGAATGAAAAAAAAAATACTACAATCCTTGGGGAGCTTACATTCTTTTGGGAGAGCTGAGAGGAAGAGGTGAGAAGATTTGCTGAAATTACTGGGAAACAGTGAGAAACAGAAGAGGGAAGAAAATGGTGATGGCAAGAAGAAGAAATTAGGGGTCCCTGACCCTCAACCATACAGAAGGCTTCTAACTGGTCTCCAGGTTTTGAGACCTCGCAGAGTACACCATGTAGGAAACGCATGCGCGGGTACAAGCCTGGGTGTATCCAGACAGCCTCACCAAGGCCCCACCCCCTGACCCCCCGGGCCACAGGCCCTGCAGTCTGTGTGTGTTGGGTGGGGAGAAGAAGAGTGTAGGAAAGGCCGCTGCAAATTCTGTGCTAGCTACAAAACCATGGCCAGTTTTTGTTGATTAAATTTTTTAATAACATTATGTGCCCAGAGGGGTTAGGAGATGGACAATGGACATCTGAGGCACAATTCACGCCCCCAGGTGTGACGCATGGGACACAAAGCTGGGCACTCACACGATGGAGAGTTCCGGACTCCTGGGCCCGCCCTGGAGGAATGGAGGCTACACACAACGCACTGATAATCTGCTTCATGCCCACGTGAGGGGGTGAAAAAGCCCATGGAGTTGGCACCAAACCAGGCTCTGTTCCTCTGCTATTTCAACAAAACACTGTCCTCAGCATCTTAGTAATTCAGGTGCTGCTCTGTGCAACTGCGTCCAAAACGCCCATGGGCACAGGCAGCCGGGAATCCGCTGAGTCAGGCCCCTCGTCCCAACTGGTCTGAAGGCACACCACGTCCGACAGCTCCCGCTGAGCCCCCCTCAGGCACCACAAGAGGGGCGCCTGAGCCTTTCCCTGGGCTCTGCTTTCAAGGCAGCAGGCCTGGAGGGAAGAGCAGCCATGGGAGGTGGGTGCAGGGGCCGGGCCGTGGAGGCCAGCCCTTCCGCTAGCGGCTGCTGCTGCACCAAGCTGAGCGCCAGACCACAGGAAGGGCCCAGAAGAAAGTCTGTCGGAGCCGCCCAGGTGCCCACAGGGCCGGGTGGTGTCGCATCGGCTGCACGAGGAATTTCATCAGTGCCCTTCACATGCCCCATTGAATCTTAGAGGCACCGGACAGGTGCCACCTGGTGACAGACTGCTCCGCGGGCGGGACAAGGCCAGATGCTGGGCAAAACCCTGGGATGGAGAGCCTTTGAGAGGAATGCCATCTGAGAGCTGATGAGTCACAGAGAAGTCACAGACAGCGTCGCCAACCGCATGCCCACAGGGAGGCATAAAGGGCACCTGCTTGCTTTCGGGGTTCACCTGTGTAGCCATGTCCGCCCTCAGTTACCTCACCCTGAGGGCTGCTCTTGGCGAGCACATCCTGGCAGCTTGCTGTGTCCCGGGCACGACGAACAGAGCGCCAAGGCCTTGCTGGGTGACCTCATGTAAGCTTCCCGGAGGGCAGGAGCTCAGCTCGCTGCTCAGCACAGGGCTTGGCACATGCCCTTGCCTCGGCTGGAAGGCCACGCTCCTCCCAGCCCCGGATCCTTCTTCTCATTAAGTCCGAGCATCCCTTCAGGCCTCTGCGTAACCGTCGCATCTTCAGGGAAACGCCGAGTGTTTAAAAGCTGTATGATCTTAGACTATTGCGAGTTGCTCGACAAAAAATGGCTTGATCGTGATGAATGTAAGGGAAGAAAGCATATTCATTTTCCTGTGGCATCAGTAATGAAACTTCTCCTTAATTGGTATATTGTAGTGCTTGCACATAAATCACGCTTAGGCAACAATTTATATAATCTTTGTCTCTGACGGAATCTAATCATTTGAGACACAGACGTATGAATAAAAGTGCACCGATATTCACCAAACCATACCGGGCTTGGCTTTGAATCAAAACAGGTAGTTAATGATTCTGTTCTCAAATTGAGGCGGCGATAAATTATTGAAATCTGTGCGCTCCCTCCACTAATCACCCGCGACTCTAAGGTGTGAACATTTCTGCTTTCCACAGTGGTCGCCGGAGCTGGATGGACGCACAGAACTCTCCCACGGCTGTCGCCGGCCACTGCAAGGGCTCTCCGCGGTCGGGTACAGCCCCCGAGGTCCCCGACTTCAGCCGCATGACCACGTGCCACCTGCACGGAGCTCCCACGGGCTTCAGATGCGCCCTTTCCCTTCCAAAACACACCTCCTCGTCTCACCCAAACTCTGGACAGTAAAGTTTTATCCCGTTGCCATAAAAAAGCCTTTATTATCAAAGCAATAAGGTGCGAGGAGCAGGAGATCACCATGGCGGAGCCTTTACCAGGGTTTATTAGACAGTTAATCACGGAGATAAAGTGTCGTTTTATAAGAACGTTCCCACTGTCTCGATTCCTTTCTGTGGAGGACTCATAATAACAATAATAGAAAGAACCGGAAAGGCGCCTCAGCAGGATGGAGCGACCCTTCCCTGCTCGGGGAGGACTCTTCTGTAAGCCGGACTGGGACAGCGGCACGCCTGTTTTGTAGCTGAGGAGAAGTTAAGAAACTCGACCATCTTCAGAGCTAGAAAATGTGGAGACGGGATTAAAATGCTGTTGTAACTTTACACCTCATGCCTCCAGGTACGTGGTTGATAAGCCTTGAACATGTGACTTCCTTAAAATATATATATTTTATTGATTTTACAGAGAGGAAGAGAGAGGGATAGAGAGTTAGAAACATCGATGAGAGAGAAACATCGATCAGCTGCCTCCTGCACCCCCCGCACTGGGGATGTGCCCGCAACCAAGGTACATGCCCTTGACAGGAATCGAACCTGGGACCCTTCAGTCCACAGGCCGACACTCTATCCACTGAGCCAAACCCGTCAGGGCGAACATGGGACATTTATTAGAGTCCACTGGTGTGCTGGGAATCAAAGGTTTACTGTCACTGGAAAAATACTATAACATACTTACAAGGAATGTTGTTAGAGTAACTCCGGGTGTTTTATATTAGTCTTTTATATGAGTTGCTGCTGTCCTGGCTACAAACTGCCCAAAACAATGCCTTGGTCTCACTCTGTACCCTTCTAATAAACAGAAATAAGCTCCAAGGTCCATTCAGAAATTGTGAAATTATAATGTATTTTATATTTATACTAACATATAAGAACAAATTTGTCTTATTTTCCAGTGACAAGGGATCACACTATAAAATAAAAAAGACGCAAATAATACATACGCTGGGATTGTGAAGATAGAACGATTGGCTTACTTCCCTTTCATATTTCCGTCCTACAATGAAACTAACAATTCTTATTCAAGGAGCACGTTACCAAGCTGTTTGATCGGTAGCCTTCATGGGCTGGCAAGGTCCAGAAATCTTTTCGGGTTTCAAGTTGAAATTAGAACCAACCTCTTGCTCTCCAGCTCCGAGGAGGGGGTTGGGGGAGGGCGCTATTATTCTGCAAGGAAGGCCGTGCTGAACGGGAAGCGACTTCCCAGGCTAAGTGTCCAGCCGGCATAACGTCGGGTGGTAATCATACATGAGGCTCAGAAAGGCTCTTCATATGAGGTGCTATTCAGGCTGGTTTCCTGGGGATGAGGCCGAGACTGAAAAGGCTAGTTCCGGAGTTTTTGTATTTATCCACCTGCTCTTCCCTCACGCTGAGTGATTCACCGAGCCCTTGCAGGGCCCTGGGGAAACATCCAGCCCAGAGGAAAACCTCGGGGAGGAAAGGAAATGGGAAGAGAGAAGCTTTCACCTCCCAGAAGCCAGCGACACCGATTTAGAGCGACACATTCCCCCAAGAGGCGAGATCTGAAATGCACGGCACCTCAGGGGCTCGCCTAGTCGCAAAGTCACAGGCGCCTTGAGCTCCTCCGTGGCGTGATTTACCCTTCCCACAGCTGCAGCGTCTCCTGGAGCCCGCTTCTGTTCATGGGACGGTGCAGAGTAAGGCAATGGAGCTATTTGGGGCAATGTGTCGGCGAGGACAGCAACAAAAAAACCCCATGCATACGGCCCTCTTGAGGCATAGATGTATCTATTAGCCTCTTCTGCTACTGCCTCTTGATACCCTTTGCAGGTGTATTTCAGTTCCATAGGGTGCGTTTTTCTAAGATGTGGGCAAATGGAGAATCCTGGGTGTGGGGAGAAGGCAGGGGCCTGGTTAATTTCCGTTGCGCAGTACTTGGTACAGGTCATGGGCAGGAGTGCACTTGGACATTACATGAAAAGGAAAGTCTGGTTTATACAGGTTTTGATCAATGGGAAGACTGTATTCATGTTCAGAGCAAAAGGACAGAGGGAGTTTTTATTCAATGTCTTAAAAAAATGCCAGAAAAATATAATGCAAACTCTTGATTTTGTCTCCATCACATGCTTGGTTTAAGGTGCTGGCAAAATGTAGCTATCATGTCACACATGACACCTCCATGTGGCCCAAAGCTTCCCAACCTCAGCCCCTCTGCTGTCATCCATGACCGACACCCCCTGTTGAACAGGTGGAGAAAAGCATCACTTTCTTGCTGGACACACGCCTTTCTGATACTGGTGGGGACACTGGGGATACTTATATTTCAGTCACATGGTTTTGTATCTTTTAAAAAAATTTTTTCAATGGATTTCAGAGAGAGAAAGGGAAGGAGAGAGTGAGATGGAAACATCAACGATGAAAGAGAATCATTGATTGGCTGCCTCCTGCACAACCCCTGCTGGGGCCTGAGCCTAAACCCGGGCACGTGCCCTGACTGGGAATTGAACAGTGACCTCCTGGTTCACAGGTCGATCCTCAACCACTGAGCCACACCAGCAGGGCTTAGCCGCACGGTTTGAAAACGGAGTCTCCACTCATTACCCGTGCTTCTGTCAACACTCGCCATGTCTGCGTGCTGTCACAGCGTCTTCCCTGGGACACAGATCTGTTTCACCCGATCCTCACTTCCCCTCCACTCACCTATCGAAGTACACACAGCGTCACCATCCAACGGCCCTCCTAACGAAGGGCGGCTAATCAAACGGCGAGCGCGTATGTGTTCAACCACCACTGAAGCGTAAGATACACAGAAAGGCCTGTTTTCATTCACATTGAGGAGCACAAGGGCCGGCACACCCGGGGATGCCGCTGTCGCTGGCGTGAGAGTGGCCGGGCAGGCGCCACGTGTGCCCAGGAGCACCGAGCAACACCGCTGCCTGGCCGAGGCCAAAGGGAAAGACCACCCCTGGACAGAAGCATGCGCTGCTGAGTTACTGTCACTCGCCTCAGGTCCTCACCCTAATCCCGGGCCCCACTGCGCTGCGTGGTCTTATTGCAAAATGAGAAGAAGACTCAGGGCGAGACAGGACGGCGGGTGCAAGTGACTGCCCCTCATTAGCTACCAGCGGCCGGTCTTCACATCTCCGTTTCCTCCGAGGGACTGAGTTGAAGTCTATAATGAAAAATAGGCCAAAAAGCAAAGCCCTCAATTTTCTCCACTTCAATACAATTGGTTTTCTGGTCTTAAGATGACAAAAACGTAATTTGACCTTTAAAATGCGGAGCTGGAAGGTTTACATTTCAGGCGATATGGAAAATAAAATTCCTCCTTCGCTGACCGGAGAAGACGAGGCGCTGTGGTCACGCTGTTTGGGCGTGTAGATGACTGGAGAGGACCTTTCCTCTCCCCTGTCTCCAGTATTACACCGGAAGGGCAGCGGGAGGAGGGGCGGGCAGAGACTCAGGGGTGTACAAAGGGAGTAACCCCCACCTCCAGGCCTCCAGCTACGGCAGAATCTGCAGCAGGGCGGGCCGAGGGGAAGATGCCAGAAGACACAGTTCTCTCACTTTCCCAGTGCAGTCTTCCTCGGCATCACGGAGTTGGAGGGAGGGATAATCCTTTGTAGTGCGGGGAGGGACTGTCCTGTGCATTCTAGAATATCTACAGCGTGTTTCCCCTCTACCTCCTAGATGCCGATGGTGACAACCCAAAGTACTTCCAGACATGCTGTCTCCTGGGAAGAATCCATCCCGTGGAGTACACTGCTTGGCCCCAGACATACTGGTCCCTTTGCCGGCCTCTCAGCCTGAGTTTCAGCCTCAGATGCACAAAAGAATCACCTGGAGCTCTCAAACGCACACACACACACCGACTTGCGGGTCCACTTCAGACCAGAGACTCAGCGTCTCGGAGCCCAGGATGACCACAGAGCTCCAGGAGTTCTTAGTTACAGCGCACACAGACTCTGGTGTAGAGAGAAGTCAATATTCATTTATAGGCACCATCTTCCAGTCACTCTTAACTTAGTCACAAAGAGAGAAAAGAGAACCCCTCAGGGCACAGAAAACCCGGGCTGGGCTTCCAGCACTGAGTGGAAAGCCTGGCATTCTCCAAGAAGCAGCCAGGAGTGTGGGGGACGAGGGGGAGAACAACCAATGAGAAAAGTTGTTCCCAGGCTGTGTCCACCAAGGGTTTGACCAAGTATTTGGGGACCAGGAGCAGGGCCCTAGGAATGCGGTCAGTGGCTGCAGAGCTTGTCCCCCTGGGGTGAGGGGCCTTCCCAAGCTCCCAGCCCAGAAAGAAGACAAACAGTTGGGTGTCGCAGTGGTGACACTGGTCTGCCGACCACCGGGGAGGGCTGTGTGCGTCTGCTGGGCTCCAGCCAGGGCTCCCCGGCAGATGAGACGTGAGGCAGGCCGAAGAAGATGGACGTAGCTCAATATGGCCTTTCCTGCAGCCTCACGTTCTCACGCTCAGTTATTCGTTTGCTTGGTGGCGAATCTCAGCAGATTTGGTTAACATTTGTTAACATGCAAATATGTCACTTAGTAAGGTGACCAGACGTCCCGCTTTTGGCGGGACAGTCCCAATTTTTAACAATTTGTCCCGTGTCCCGCGGCGTTTTAAAAAAGTCCCGATTTTTGGAAAGAGACATATGTACTACTCTTTGTAATATTTTAAGTAAAAAAAAAAAAAGACACCCCCCCCCCCCGCCCCCGGTCAATGGTGTCCCGCTTTACCAATATTACAATCTGGTCACCTTAAAGAGGGACAACACATGGGCATCAAAAGGATGAAGTTATCAGTGACTGAAAAAGGAGAGTTAAGGATGAAAAAGAAAAGGGAAGGGGGACGGGCCCAATGGGAGTTCCCGCCCTGGAGTGCTTGGTGTGGGGCAGGAGCCCTGGCCTGCAGGGGCAGCAGGAGGTGCCCCCCTACACCCTCTTCCCGTCCCCCCTCCCCCTCCACCCCTCCTTACTGAGGGAGGAAACTCCAGATGGAGAGAAGGGGGAGTGGGCAGGGCCCGGGGCCAGGGGAGTGGAGACTCCGGATCCACTTCCACGTCTCCTTGAGCAGACCTGGCGCTGCTTCAGGAAAAAGTCAACGTGAGTAAAAGGGAGTTCTGCCCTGTGCACAGAAGGCCTGCTGCGACAGCCTCTTCCTATCTGAGCCCCAGGCAGCCTAAGCTGCGGTCCCTCCAGCTCCCACTCTCCACCCTTCCCCACCCAGCACATCCTCCACCCCTTGCGGTTAATCAGGCGCCTACAGCTCTGCCTTGGAATGCTGCCTCCCACAGCACACGGCAGACTATCGGCGTCACCCTCCTTCCTCGGTGCTTTGTGAATTCAGTGTTTTATTGCTCATTTTAAGCCTTTGCCATCCACATGGACATGCACACACACACACAGAACTGCGACGAGAAGCCGGGCTCATTTGCACACAGAGTGATTAAATCTGGCAGCTATGATTCCAAAGAAGGAATATTTTCCAGTTGTGGTAGGGGGCCGAGTGTACAGACAAGAAACCAGCTGTTTCATGTTAGTGCCTGATGGGACTTCTCACACAGATGCTCCTGCTGCAACATTCACTTCCTGTCGAGATGAGCTGTGAGAGCTCTCAGCATCCAGTTCCTCCTGGGTGGGGGGGGGTAGCCATGACCGTGCAAGGTCCCTGAGCCTATGCAACTGTGTACGGGTCCAAGGCCAACTCTGATATCAGAATTCAGCAACTCAGTGGATTTCTCCCCCGACTGAATGAAGTATTGTTCACAAGCCGACGGGGAAAGACGAGCATTTAGTCCATCTGACTCAGCTGCGTGGTCACTCGGTTCTGCGCATGTTCCGACAGGTGGCTTCTCCCAGCCTCACAACATCACCATTCCCATGGCTTCCAGCAGAACTGGGGGTGGGGGGTCAGGCAGGCAGGGTGCACCCTCTGAAGCTGGTACTCTGCCTAGAATTTATTTCTAAAGGAGACACAGCACTGCCGAGCGCCTTGGGAGCAGAGGGCTGGGTCCACGTTGCTCGTGCCCCAGGCGAGCTGCCGTCTGTCTCGGGAACTTTCCAGAACCCTCCAGAGGACTGGTCCCACAGTCATCCTGAGGTCTCGATTGTGTTAAAGTCAAATGGTCCTGCGTGCAAACTTCTCGCTCATGCCTGCTGTTCATGATTTCATCACCAACAGAAAGTCTTCATTTTTAAAAAGCATTTAAACTGCCTTCTTCAGTCCTGTGACCGGCTGTTTTTCAAAAGCACCACAATCCCCAAAATCCACCTCTCAGGAGAGGAGAGGAAGGCCTCGTGCAGGCACATCACCGTGGCGGCCGGGCTGCGGGCCGGCCTGGGCCAGAGCCAGCGTCTTTCCATTTGGCAGAAACGCATGAAAGCGGTTGATTATAAACCACCTTGGTTTTACTTTATGTTAACATTTACGTTATGTTTTTTTTTTTTTAATTTTGTTTTATTTCTTAGAAGTATTACAAAGAGTGTTAAATAAGTCTCCATTTTTTTCCCTTTGACCTTCCCCCCCTCCTCCTCTACCTACGTTGTGTTTTGGGATCATTTTTTTTAAGGTTAGATCAGAAAACAAGTGGGCGTTCACCCACCCTGGGGCAAACGCATACAGAAAATGGTGGCTCTCCAGTTTGGAGGAAAAGTGCTGCTTTGTCCCGTAGGTGACTTTTAGACAGCAGCATTGCTTGGCTGAGCTCGGAAGGGAGCCTCCCTCCCCACCAACCCCAGTTTAAAGCACAATGTGAGTGACAAGCAGAGAGAAGATATACAACTTCCCCTGGCGCTGACTTTCCTGGCCTCAAGCTTTCAGCTCGCGAGGCGTGAAACGCTCCAAGAATCTCAAGATGCTATAAATCTCAAGATGTCCCGTGACCCATGTGATGTTCATTTTACTAAGGAAATAAAGTAAAACAATAAAAATAAAAGGACTCCGAGCAGCTGGAGCAGAGAGGTAATTCGAGGTCATTGCTGCGCTTGGTCAATTAGTGTGTGAGTCACTCGGACGGAAGGTATAACAGGAGCCCAAGGAAGAGTTTACTCTAAAATGCCGCACAAAAGGGGACGACAGAGGGTTTTTCTGAGCAGCTGGCTAATGCCCCCAGACAGCGGAGGGCCCGCTCTGAGCCGCACCCCCACCTGGCCACCCCTCTCCCCCCCACCCCCAGGCCACTCACCCTACAGCCTTTCTGCATCCCCTCCGACTGCTTCATGTCACAACACAGAGACGTTACAGCCCACAAAGCTTACAACGCTTGCTAGCTGGCCCCTCACAGGTAGTTTGCTGACTTGGGCTCAAGAGGACAGGCCTGGAAGTTGAGTGCACTTTAAATATCGGGGTGACTTAAGGATAGACTGGAAAATGTGAAAGCCAACACTAATAAGTGTGACATCTGTCACTTGAGAGCCCCTCAATTCTCTAATGGTTTCAAGCATATTGTTGGAGTTTGCCTTGAACAAGTAGGTTATAATGTGATCAAACAGAGCAGTGGTCCATGAGGGTCCAGATGCCAAGACTGGGGAAGGGGAAAGGGTTCCTCATGAAGGACAACCCAAGGGCATGGATGTCTCTGAAGGACTCATATTCCCCTTGGGATCTTGTATTATATGTAGCAGATGGTTTAAAATTTAAGAATTTATCAGGTCAGTGTGAAGTGTAATCCTTAGTTTTACACAACTCAACCATTAGCTAAAAAGCACATCAGAGGCCAAAAAAGGACTTGGAATAGAAAAAATATGCAGAAGATGTGACCAAATTCTAGAATCATGGGAGGCCCATGAGATACGGGGAACAAGTTATGCAGGTCTGGGCACGAAGGGTGTGTTTCTTTTCAGGACCCTGCTTGCATCTGGGGGCCATGGCCCCTTACCTCTCAGTTCCTAGAGTTCCGGTGGGGCTTGACCCACCACAGACCGTGGTAGACACGGTCTCCACCTGGCTGGCGGGGAGACTGTCGCTGTAGCCACAGTGGCTGGTTTAGGGACCCCCCACAATGAGAATGAGCCCTTGGACTGTTAGAATCCTGGAGACCAGCCCTCGCTCAGATGACGGGGGCCAACGAATATGTGAGCTGGAACTGCCAAGGGGGGCTGCCTGGCTGATCCATGGAGAGATCATGCCTGAGAAGGAAGCCAAGAATATGAACCAGGAGATGGTGGGAGACGGCGAGAGGGGAAAGGAGAGACAGAGGGAGGAGCAAAGGGAGGGGAGGGGTACAGAGAGAAACAACACGATTTGGACTTAGAAACAAATTTGCCTAAAGGAATCCTCCTGGTGTTTTCATGTTCATCGGCCAATACATTCTATTTGTCTTCAACTAAATGCGACTGGGGTTTCTGTCACTCAGAACTGAAAGGGTTCTGGCGGATCCACTGAGAACATTTCCTTCCTGATAAAAACCCAACCTTTCCTAGAGGTCCTTTCTTCCAACTGTGGACGCGAGCAATGGCGCAGGACTCAGAGCAGCGTCTCCCATCAAACCAGCTGCAGAGCAAGGCAGGGCCAAGCCCACATGGTGCCCCGTTTAATTCCAGCCTCAGAGACCCCAGGATGGGCCTGGCCTCTCACTGTTTTTGCATAGGATTCTTCTGAGTTTTGTTAAGGGAGTTGTTCTTTTTTTTTTTTTTTTAATATTTTAGAGAGTTAGAAACATCGATGAGAGAGAAACATCGATCAGCTGCCTCCTCCTGCACACCTCCTACTGGGGATGTACCTGCAACCACGGTACATGCCCTTGACCGGAATCGAACCTGGGACCCTTCAGTCCGCAGGCCGGCACTCTATCCACTGAGCCAAACCAGTTAGGGCGGGAGTTGTCCTTCTATAAGGATGAGGCTGGAAAAGACTTTTCTTAGCAGCCTGTATGCTGCTGGCTTTCCAGAGATTTGTCAAAAATGCCGTTGGTTGAGGTTTTGTTCTTGGTTGTGCTCTACCTCATCCCTGCACCTTGGGGCCAACCTCAAACGCCAGGGAATTAGGTGCATCAGGTTTCTTTTTATTCAAACACGTTCTCTCCTGTTTCATTCCCAAGACGCATGCCTCTGCCTGCAGGGCTTATACAAAACCTGCTGAGGAGTAGCCCTGTGCTGTTTACCTATTAGATAAGCAGGTTCTCCTTCCTTCTGGGCTTTGCCTGCAGAAACAGCCCTGGGTGCGGATACCCGGCCGCTGACTCACCAGTTGTGCAGCTCAGCAAAGGCGGCCTTGATCTTCTTCACCGAGCTGTCCACCTCCTCCTTGATCATGACGCGGTACCTGGTGAGGGACACCGTGCAGCGTTGCAGGTCCTTCACCGACTTCTCAATATTTGGGCCTAAAATGAATGTCAAGAAAAAAAAAAGTTTTTTGTTTTTTTTTTTTTAATGTGAGCACTTTCAATAACAACAAAATCCATCTACCGTACCACCACCACCACCCCCCACCAACAAAAAGGTATTTTTTTTTGGTTTGTTTTTCAATGGAAAAAAATAATAATAAAAAAGTTCTGCGAAGAGGTTGTTTGTAACCCGGGGATTTAAAAACCCAGAGCGGGTCGTTGGCAGGGAGACTGCTGGGATTCCACTAGTGGGTCCTCTGACTGGGCCATGCTGGGCACACGTGTCTCCTCTGCTCTTGGGAAATGCCCCGATCATGTATATTCCATCACACACGGCAGCACCTTGGAGTGGGATGTGTCTAGAGACTGTGCCGCTGGCTCTCACTGTAAACACCGCTCTGTGTGGCTATGCCCGAGGGCTTTTGCAGGAGGAAATGACTTAGAGGTTGGGAGAGGTACAGACAGCGAGAGAGGCTGGGGCGGCGGTGCCAGGCACGCTGGCCGGGCCCCAGCGGTCCGGGCCAGGCCTGGAATTACAGCAGCACTTAAGCGGCTCCGTGAGTGCCAATCTTGCCCGATTTCCTGAAACCGTCACCAGGGCTGACAGATAGTGCAAAACAAACCGGCAAATGGTACGCATCCCAACAAGGGCATGTTTCTTGGAAGAAAGCAATCTCCCTCAAGAAAAGTGAGAAAGCATATCAGACCGAAGCCAAGGAAATGAGATATAACTGAGGCTGGATGAGGAGAATATGATTGAATCTTCTGGGACTCAGAAGGAAGTGAGTCAGCCCCTTTCACTTTGAGTACCAGTTAAGTGTAAAGGATCTGGCACCACCATTTGCTTCGTGAGACAGCAGGGTAGAAAGTATCTGCAAGTTTATCCGTACACCACAAAGACAAGCACGGTCCCAGGGAGGCAGAGAAGAGGGATGGAATTCCATTTACACCCTCTGACTGATACGGGCGCAATCACATCTGCCTCTCGGTGCGTGTGGGTCACAGAAAGAAACGCAATTTCAGGTGCCTCTCCCCCTTCCAGGAAGCAGCGTCTTTGGGACCGTTCTGTCACGCTGGCACTTTTTTCTCTGTGTGTCAAAGACGTTGAAGCATTGGTGCAAAAGAAACCACGTTACCTCTTTTCTTTGCCAGCTCATCTGGCTTTATTTCAGGATGAGCTGCGGGGGCATTGGGGTTAACAGGAGGTTTTGCATGAGGCTGGCTTGGGTTACAAGGCTGCGCAGCCGAGCACTGCAGGCCATCTGACCTCTCGGGTGTTCCGGGTATAGGTTTGGGGTTCCCGTCTAAGGACAGTTTCTGCTGCAGGGGTCTGTTGCCTTCTGTAAGAAAACACCAAATAATGACTGTGACGGGATCAACTGGAAACATGGGTGATAAGGTGATGGGGGGGATGCCACCATTTTTTGGGGGAGGGTTTGTTTCCATGCGGACAACAATGCTTTTCATTGCAAATAGTCAAGAGGCTGTTTCAGCAGAGTCCCCAGAAGATTCGAGAATATACTAGACATACAAAGAATGTTGTACTTGTAGCCGGAAGACCTGGGGGGCATTCTGGCTCTGGTAGTTACTCGCAGGGTGACCCTGGGCAGCCACTTTTACCATCTCTGAGCCTTAGTTTCCTCACCCAGAAAAGTTATCAGGAGGCGCCTATGGGCTACATGAGATCAGGTGGGGGTTTGTTTGTTGGTTTTTCTCATTCAGTGAAGGCTTAGACGTCTCTGAGTTATGATTTCATGTCGAGGCTATAAAATGCAGTCCTCCTGTCTCTAAGAGCTACATCAATGTCTCATGGTATTTTATTCAGAATTAATGAAGGCGGGAGAGTGATTGGAGAGAGGGCAAGAATGAAGTGACAACAGATATTACAATCAGTTCATCTAATTTATGGGGGGGATTAAATCGGGAAACATCATCATAATATCTCAACTATATTTAAAACCCGGGGCGTCGGACGCTTTCTGGAGCTCTGATAGTTGCTGCCATAAATTAGCAGCGCATTGCTTTCGGCGTCTTTTAAAGGTAGGCTCCCATTTAGTTATTGCTGAAGTAAATTAAATGGCACCTCAGTGGCCTGAAGAGCAAATGGATCACCCTTCACATCTTACAACCAGAGAGAGCTCTGGAGGTGATAAAAGGGGGAGCCAGTGTGCTTTTGAAGGCCAGGTTCTTGGGGAGCTGGGTCGTGGGGAGAGTGCAGGTTGGGATCCCCGAGACCCACGTTCTGATCTTCCCTGGGGCCCGATGGCCCCTGTGGGAAGGACCTCACTTTTCTGACCGACTAGGGTTCACACTTACACAGAAAACATCCTCATCTCAACGAAGCCCAGCCCGCTTTCAGATAGTCACCCGCTTCCCTTCTCGACTCCCACAGGGCCTCGTAAAAACATAGCTTGCGATGTCTGAACACAATACTTACACGTCTGCCCTTGCCTTTGCCTTGAAGAGGCTGTGACTTCCTTGAAGGCAAATACTAACACATGACACATTTCTGAAGCCCCAATACTTCATGTCGCCTGGCTCAATAGCTATCTGTAAAACTGTGACTGAATTAAATGATTTCATTGGGGAAAAAAAGAAAGAAAGAAAAAAAAAAAACACCCACCAAAAAATAAAAACCAACTTTCCTGATACTGTCACAAACATTATAGACGCAGCATGGGAAAGTGTAAACGGATCTGATCTGATTCCTAGTTGGCTTGGCTTTAGACATTGGCCCACGTATGAGACGTGTGAGGTTGAATCCATCATTCATAACTTCCATGTCAAGAAAGCACGACATATGCTCGATGGGCTGAACAGTGAGTACGCTTTAAAATTTACCTAAAGGGAAATTACAGTTCACAAGGAAACGAGCAACAAAGCTGGTAAACACAGTAATTAAGTACTGAAGACAGCATTTCCTCCAGCAATGAGACGTTTACCAGCATCCCCAGAAGATTAGAGGGTGAACCAGAAATGGAGAGAAACGCGTACTTCAGAAGGACCTGGGTGGGTGCTTTGCTCTGGGAATCACTTCAGGGGGACCCTGGGCAAGGCACTGAGTATCACATCGTCAGTCGCCTGCTGTAGTTTTCTGAGCTGGGAGGGTTCTAAGGGGCCTTCAGCTACACGGAAGTGGAAGCTCGCTGTAGGCAGTGGTTGTCAAACTTGCGTGTTCAGGAGAACTCCAGAGGTTCCAATTCAGCAGGGGCTCGGGATTCTACCCACAGGTGATTCTGTTGGGGTGAAGATGGGGGGTACCACCCATCTGGAGGAAACCTGCTCTGAAAGATGAAAAACTAATTTTTTAAAAAAAAAATCTAATTTTTTTGATGAGCTTGCAATTGTTTTGTTAACACAGTGATTGAGTACAGGCTGGTTCCAACTCCCTCCCTCTCTAAATCATAGAGAAGATTCAGCTTCGAAGGAATATTATAAATTGAGAACCTAATATATGTCCTAGTGTGAATAGTGTAGTAAACTAGTCTTGTTCTTAAAAATAAGGGGGTTTATACGAGAGCCTGATGGAAATAATGACCGAGGGGAAAAAATTATTCAGTTGAATGCAAAAGATTTTAAGCTGAAGACAAGCTTACAAATGAGCACAGGCTCATTAACCTAGAGCTGAAACTATTATGTTTGTGTATCAGAGAACTGAGATGTGGACAATGGCTCATTTCACCATTCACCCAACATATATTTATGGAGAAATTTGAGTAGCAGTATTTTTTTTTTTTTTTTTTTTGGAGGAGGGTCCTGGAAAACTGTCTCAGTACTGATGGGGTCATTGAACACTGGGATGATCTGAGGTTCTCAGGGACTATTGGGATGTAGTACCGTTTGCACACTGGCTCTACAGGTGTGTTTCCAAATGCAGTAACGAAGTTCTTTCAGATGAGAACTGGTAGAGACGTATGCAGCTATAACAGAATTAGGTTCATCTTGACCACAAATCCTGGTATTTCTAGCAATTGGGATACATGGGAGTTCTCTCCTGGATGGAGAGGTTTGCCTCTAACATTACAGGCTACAAGTAGCACCAAGTCTCTGACTTTCTGGAATCCACTTGCAAATTTCAATAGATTGTAGCTGATTCCGAGCTGATTCATAATACTGTCTAATAAGGTAGCCACCAGCACAGGTGACTGCTGAACACATAAAATGTGGCTGGTCCGAACTGAGATGTCCTATTAAGTGTAAAATATGCACTAAAATTTGAAGACTCAGTATAGAAAAGTATCTTTGATAATTAAAAAAAACTGATCACATGTCCAAATGACAATATTTTGGGTTTATTAAGTTAGACAAAATATACATCCAATTTAATTCACCTGTTTCTTTTTATTTTTTAAATGTAGCTACCAGTATTTCTATTTTTTTGTATTTGTCTTAACATTTCCTAGAAAGGCAATAATGACATCTGAAAACAAAGTTTGACTTCTTTCTTTCCAGTCTTGCCCTGTTGGACGGGCTAAGTATGCTAGTACAATGTAGAATCATCATCCTTGCATTGATTTTGATCTTAGGGACATGGCGTTCAATATTTTATTATAATGACATTAGCTGTAGATTTTTCACGTTTACCAGGAAGTTCTCTTATATTTCTAATTTGCTGGGAGTTTTTATTTTGTCAAGTGATTTTATTTTGCTTCACTTTGAGATAATCCTTGTGTTGTTCTCCTTTATTTTGCTAAGATAGTAAGACACATTGATTGGTTTTAAAATGTTAAGCCAATGTTACAGCCTAGAGAAAAAGCACACTTGTTCCGGATGTACTGTAAGTATAAATATAATAAATATAAATATAAAATTGTACTTCAATTTGCTAATATCATTCTGTAATTTTTCTTGTAATGACTTTGTCAGGTTTTGATAAGGTTATGTTGGCCTCATTAAATGAGTTGAGAAGTATTCCATTTTTCTGGTTTCTCTCTTTTAAAAATCTTTTCTCTCTGTTCTTCAGTTCGGATAATTTCTTTTGATTTGTCATAAAGTTCACTGCTCCTTTCTTCTCCATTGTTTAAATTGCTGTCAAGTATATCTGATGACTTAAATAATTTTTTTTCAGATATTGTACTTTTTTAAAAAACATATCTTTATTGATTTCAGAGCAGAAGGGAGAGGGCGAAAGAGATAGAAACATCAATAATGAGAGAGAATCTTTGACTGGCTGCCCCCTGCACGCCCCCTACTGGGGATCGAGCCCACATGTGCCCTTGACTGAAAGCAAACCCAGGACCCTTCAGTCCACAGGCCAACACTCTATCCACTGAACCAAACCAGCCAGGGCCCAATATTGTATTTTTTAGTTCTAGGATTTCCATTTCAATATTTCTTTCTCCCCTGAAAGTCTCCTTCTCTTCACCCTTTATATCCATCTCCTTTTTTCCCTGCAAGTTGTTTTTAGCATATTTATAAAACTTGTCTGCTGACTAAAATAGCTGGGTTATCTATGGATCTGCTTCTGTGATTAACTTTTCTCTTCATGATATGTCAAATTTTCTTGCTTCTTCCCACATATAGTAATTTTTTTAAGAAAAATATTGATTTTTAGCAAGAGGAAGGAAGAGAAACATTGATGTGAGAGGAACATCAATTGGTGGCTTCTGCATGCACTCTGACTGGGGATCAAACCCCCCACCTTTTGGTGTACAGGATGACACTCTAACCAGCTGAGCCACACCGGCCAGGGGCCATGAATAGTAACTTTTAAAACTGGGTATTGAACATTGTGGATGACACATTGAGAATGTTGGATTTTGTTACTTTCCTCAAGATTGTTTGATTTTGTTCTAATATGTCATTAAAATACTAGGTCATGTTCCATTCTCTTCCCCTGATTTTTATTTTATTTTATTTTTTTGCCTTGAAGGTAAACATTAGGCATTTTATAGAACAAGCTGGAGTAGAAGAGATTGTATGGAGATAGTGGATTGTTTCTTAAAATACCTTCAATTGCCTTGTTTTATACCTCTTCTCAATCCATCCTATCCATCCTTGCCCTCCATCCTATCTGCTGACCCTCAATCCAGAGCTTCTCCGTTTTCTGCTGGGCAGTCATACTCCTCCCTGCCCAAGCTCCCTCGTAATTCTGTGCTGTAGCTGCATTTGTCAGTTCTCTTCCATCTCCTTGTCCTCTTCCAGTAACCCAGGCCCTCCTTTCCTTTTTTCCTTCACTATTGTAGATTTCTACATCCAAAAAGTCAGTGGAGTTTGTAAGAAGAAGATATAAATTCATGCCTTTATTTTCTTTAAAAAGTTATGGATATGCATTGCCGAATTATTTTTCAGTCAATTGGTGCCTATTTATACTCAGCTGTAAACGCATGCAATTGTTCTCAGAATTAACTCTTCAATACTGAGGATTTTCAATTTTCTAGTTACTAAAACTTACATAATTTAATTTGTTCTTAACTTGATTTATTTTACACAGCAAAACGTAAATGGTGGTGGTTGTTTTTTGTGAACAGCACCAAAGAAAACAAATATTCCTCTTGGGAGAAATATATGAACTTGGATTCAAAGATTTTCATAATATATGTACAACCATGTATGTGTTCAGATTTCAAAGTTTCTATAAACACTTTTCTCTTTAGTTTTTACTTTTTAGTGAAAGCTTTATGTACTTCTAAGTCGACTGAAAGAAGTACACATAAAATTTGAATCTAACCTTAAGAAATGTACTGAATATAGAGTACTTCTAAAATAATTATTTTAACCAATTGAGTTAAAATGGTTTCATAGCCTCCCATACACATAATTTCAGCAAAGCACTTCGTTTATGATTAACTTAGTATATAAATCAAACCACCCCACAAGCCAGTGAAGAATCTAAACCTTCAGGAAAACAGACCAGGAAGAACATTTGGGAAAATTGGACCCTAATGCCATCATGTGCTTTAAATGGGGCCTTAGAAATAAAGATAATCCTTGGCGTTGCTTTTGGTGAGAATAAATCTTGATCTGCCCTTTGTCCGACTTCGGACTTGGATGTAGGATGACTCTTGATTGCATTATGTAAAAGATCTCAGTTGCGCTGTTATTAAAAATTCTGAAGCCCAGAAAAAGTACTCCAAGGCTTAAAGAAGTCATTCTGTACTAAGTTTAAACCAAACTCCCAAACGCCTGAGCTGTCTGCTGACGGGCAGCGCTGTCCCACTCGACAGCGCTATATTTACAGCCTAAATGATGATGCTCTGGGTGGTATTTTTCACGTAGGAAGTCACACTAACACCCCTCAGCCACCTGTATATCTCTTAAGGCTAACTCCATCTCCCAGAAAACAATTCTGTTGAAAACTTTTAAAAAGAGAGATCTCGAATGTCAAGGTGTTATAAAAAGATAAAACACCTGCTGTGCATGCTCACAGCCTGCTGCCCAGCTGGGCACGCGGGGCAGGTGGGCTTGAGTCGGTTTCATTAACGGAAAGCTTGAGAAATGCTCCCCCCTGGCAGAAGGGAGACTTCTTTTAGGCTTATACTTCGAAACCACTCACGTACAGACTATCATTATACAGCTTTGTTAGGATGACTTTCCCCCTAGTTGTCCTTCCTTCCTTCCTTCCTTCCTTCCTTCCTTCCTTCCTTCCTTCCTTCCTTCCTTCCTTCCTTTCTCTCTCTCTTATTTGTTTATTGAATTTATTGGGGGTGATAGCAGTTAATAAAATTACATAGGTTTCAGGTGTATAACTCTATAACACATCACCTATATATTGTATTGTATGTTCACCACCCCAAGTCAAGTCTTCTCCCAGCATCACTTATTTTGCGACAGCGTGCACGGACCTGGAGAGCATTATGCTAAGTGAAAGAAGTCCGTCAGAGAAGGACAAAATTCCATATGATTTCACTTATATGTGGAATCTAATGAACAAAGTAAACTAACAAAATAGAAACAGACTAATAGGTACAAAGAACTGATTGACATCTGTCAGAGGAGAGGGAGTTGGAGGACTGTGTGAAAAGGGTGAAGGGATTAAGAAAAAAATACCTCCATGACACAGACAACAGTATGGTGCTTACCAGAGGGTAAGGCGGGTGGGGGAAGAGAGAAGAGAGTAAAGAGGGTAAATGGGGAGATAGAAGAGGGTAAAGGAAAATAGACTGGGAGCGGGGCACACACAATATGATTTTCAATTATACACCATTTAGGAGTCAGGAAGCCAGGCTGTAGCAGTATCTCTCCAACACAAGCATCAAAGTATATGAATTTGTTAGGTGTTTACAAACTAAAGAGAGTTACCCCAAGGTAACCCCAGGTTATCTTCTCAGCTTCTCAACTTGGGGGGCCTCGGTTTCCTGAGCTATAAAATGAGGGAGTGAGATTAAAGGATCACTCCCATCTTTTCTGGTTCCAAGGCTCTACAGAAAATAGAGAGAAGAATGTCCAGGACCTAACACCCGCCTGTGAAATAGCGGTTCGAGGTCCGTGATTGCTAGCAGATCGGACAAGCATTTTAAAGTCATCTGACAGACTTGGCATCAACTTCCTGAGAATCTTCATTATTTTGGGGAAGAAAAATTTAATTACACATAAATTTAAAAAACTAATTACAAACCCATTTAAAAATGTATGGTCTTAATAAGTGAGTTGCTAATGAAGTTAATGGTCAACCAGGAGTTCCTTCCTTTTGCAAAAACATCTAATAACTTTCCATTACCATTGTTTATTGTTTAACAAAAATTTTACATGAGACATAGATCTGTAAAGAACCAATAACATTAAAATAGCCCTATGAACCAGGAGGTCATAGTTCCATTCCCAGTCAAGGCACATGCCCGGGTTGTGGGCTTGATCCCCAGTGTGCGTGTGCAGGAGGCAGCATATCAATGATTCTATCTCATCACTGATGTTTCTATTTCTCCCCTTTTTCCTTCTTCTCTGAAATTAATAAAAATATATTTTAAAAATATATAATGCTGCCCTAACCGGTTTGGCTCAGTGGATAGAGCGTCAGTCTGCGGACTCAAAGGTCCCGGGTTCGATTCCGGTCAAGGGCATGTGCCTTGGTTGCGGGCACATCCCCAGTGGGAAGTGCGTGAGAGGCGGCTGGTCTGTGTTTCTCTCTCATCGATGTTTCTGACTCTCTGTTCCTCTCTCTTCCTCTCTGTGAAAAATCAATAAAAATATATTAAAAAAAATATAATGCTGGCATACCCCAATGCCTTCATACTAAACTCACACAACGGAAGGGGCACTGGGATGGTTCTTTGTGCACGAGAGACTTCCTCACAGGAAGTTCCCGGCAGGTTCACGGAAGCCTTGGACAGAGAACTCCAGTGGGCACTTAACTTTCAAGGCAGCTCTCCACTGTGAAGGGAGCTCTTCAATATTGCATTTGGCTCTAACGTCATATACTTGATAGAGTTACCGAAATTGTTTTAGGGAGAAGGTATAAATTATCAGTAAATGAACAAATGTATGTGTGAGGCTTTTAGTCTATGATTGATATCGAAGCAGCAACTTGAGTAATTAGATTTTGAAAGTAATTCATGTGGAAGCAATAACAAGCAAAGTTGGGAATCTGTCACTCGATTATTTAATTTCTTTCTCCTGCCCTGACTATAAATCAAAACATTCTAAAAAGGGTAGGCATCGTTAAAAATGGAATTTTAAAAATTCCTGGAAAATCCAGATTCTATGGAAATGGTTGTCTTTGTTGCTGTTTGGCTGGCTTTAAGAAATCATGGTGTGGTCAGGATTACCCCAACTCCAGCCCTAGGAACAGGTTCATCAGGTAACGTGTTTATGGGAGAAAAGTAGAGCTTAGTGACCATTGGACACTTGCTAGTGTGTTGTCGAGTGTGTCGGTTACTTCATGCTGCCTCAGTGCACCCTCCACGTGGCATGTGGCTGGCTCTTTTGCCGGACTGAACGTTCCCTGGGCAGGGCCCCTGTCCAGTTCATCTTGGGTTTATCAGAGGATAGCACAGACTGTATAGAGCAGGTAGGTGCTGAGTCAGGTTCTCCCTACTATTTCCTGACCCTCCGAGTCTTCTCCGCCGCCTCGCATCTATAGGTCCTTCAGAACCCACTGCTGCCACGACATCTCCTGCATCGCTCAGTTGGATGTGGCTCTTCTCTTCCCAAACCATTAACTCATCAGTGTTCACATGACCTTCTCTTTAAAGAGATCAGAGTGGGGTTCCCCCAGGGCGTGGACCACACCACACCCTTCCCAGAACACTTCTTTGCTTGTAAGAGGAGCTCGAAAAGTTGCTGATGCAGTAGACTCAGGGGTTTATAACTAGAAGACTGTGGGAATAAGTTAGTGTCCTGGATCTCACCGAGGGATCTACCACCGCTGAGGAGGCATTTTGAAAAAGTGACAGGGCATTTTTAAAATGATGTCTGGGGGCTGGGGATACAGGTCGACTTACAATCATAACAGACTTGCACAACGAAGAATTGCCTTGTGTCCTGAACTTTCTCATGTCATTCTAGTTACTTTATACATAAACCCAAGGTATTTTTTTTTGCACCGTTTTACTTTGATTTCCAGGATTCAGCTGCTGTGTAAATTACGAAAAGATTGTATTTTATGGTGTTCAGGACTTTACCAAGAGAATGTCACCATTTAGAAAATCACATGGCCAACCACACCAGCAGTCGCGGTATTTGCATTGACAACTGCATTTATAGCAGCTGCCTTCACTTCCAGGTTTGCCTACAAAAATACTTAGGTCTCAATTCGCATGTCATACACAGAGAAACGGTGTCTACAACATCCAGCTGTGTCTCGCTTCCTTTAGGGCAAAGGGATTAATTATAAGCGGGTGTGAACATCTGGCCATCTTCTTAGGCCTCTGTTTTAGTTGTTCCTGAACTCTTATATGTGTCACTTTATTGAAATTCTAGGTAGATGACATTACCTATGAAGTTTAGTTTAGGATTTGTTGTAAAAACGAAGCATGGGGTTAGGCAGTACTGAGGACCACTGATCTAGTACATCCTAGTAGAGACAGCAAGGAAATGGGAGAGCAGAGATGAAATGATGTCCCCAAGACCACGCAGCTGATTGAGAAGTAGCCTTTGTAGATTAGTTAACATCTAGCTTTAGCCCAAATCATTAACATTCCAGATTCTAACACCCTGGAGGATTACGCTCTGTCACATCATAGAAAATACTACCTTTAAATAACATTTTCTTTTGTCACCAATTATCCCTCCCTTATCCCAGCAAAGGTGTCTAGAGAGAAGATGTCTTTAAACTTGGAATTTCCACTTTCCTAATGATCTAATACAGACCAGACTGGGGTTTTTGAGAAAAGATAATCCTTTGACTCAGCGCAGGGCTGGACTGAGCGTTTGTTCTTTGCTCCCTGATAGTCCTCGCCCCTGCCCCGCCACTTCCCAGGAAGCCTGAACCGTGCCCACCGAGCCCAGCCTCTCCCCTTCAACACCGCCAACAGCACCCACGACCAGGCCAGTAGGTTCCCTCCGCATCCCTTCCTTCCACGTCTTTCTTAGCACCTTGACTTAACAATGACTGACCTGAGACCCCACGGAGAGCCTTGGGCGGCTCCTCGAGTATGGAGATCTTCTTCTCCCGAGGGAGGAGGGCTGGCTTCTCGCTGGCGGAGTCGGTGGACGAGCTATCCTTCTCACAGCCGCCGCTGTGGCCGTTCTGGGCCTGTGGTGGGGGTGGCGGCCCTGCTTCCGGCCTCTCGACCTTGTCTTTAGCATCTTTGTTGCCTTGATGCTGCTTGGACTTGCTTCTTTTTCGTTTATTGTTCTAGAATGTGAAGATCATATGATTTTAGCTCAGATCCTTGAATTATAAGATGAACACGAGAGACCAAAATATCTATAATAATAAAAGCGTAATATGCTAATTAGACTGGACGTCCTTCCTGATGTCCTTCCTTCTGGACAAAGCCGCAGCGGGTGGGGGCCAAGGCAGAGGTGTGGATTTCTTGCATTGGGCCTCTAGTTTTACATAAGATGATATATACATACATATACACATAAACACAAGGTGGGGCAAAAGTAGGTTTACAGTTGTATGTGAAATACTCAAGACTTTATTCTTGTCTTATTATTTATTAAATATATATAATTTCCTGGCTCTTCTAATAGAGTGGGTGAAAACACATCTTTATTAACCACCCAACTTAATGTAAGTAAGTATCTTCTTTCTCACAAAAAGTTGTGTCAACTTTCATTTCATAAACATAGTAAACAGAAAGCTTCCTCTGACAGGGAACCATCGCAGGGATGGCTTAGTCTAGGCATCCTCAAACTACAGCCCACGGGCCACTCGCGGCCCGCCGAGGACATTTATCCGGCCCGCCAGGTGTTTTTGCCGCCACTGCTTGTCCTGCTTAAAATAAGATATGTGCAGGGTGCATAGGAATTTGTTCATAGTTGTTTTTTTTAAACTATAGTCCGGCTCTCCAACGGTCTGAGGGACAGTGAGCTGGCCCCCCGTTTAAAAAGTCTGAGGAGCCCTGCTTAGACATCGGCAGACCTGAGTGAATCGCGACACCACACGCGGTAACAGTGACCCTGTGACCGTGCCCTGAGAGCTGGAATCAGCCGCGGCTCCCTGCAGGATGGCTCTCCTTTCTACAGAGGCAAGGAGGGTGGGAGGCGAGGAGGACACGAAGGTTTGATCCTCTGGGGAGGAGAGGATATTGAGGGATGGACTGGCACAAAAAAGGCAGGTGAGTCCTTGCAAAATGAGGATGTGGTCAGCAGATCCCCAAAGTCCACCTTCGGTCTGTGAAACAGGCACCAGCCCACCAGAGATCCTGTTTGCTACCACTGCCGGGAGGGTCCAGGCAGCCCCAGGACCCCAAATCATCCCCACGCATATTTAAACCGGAGCAGACAACGGCTACAAAGTAAGGCCAAATGGACCCGGTCCACCTGGGTTTGGGCTGAGCAGTGGGCCGCCTGACCTCTGGGCTGTAGCTGACGGACTTTACAAGGCTCCCTTACCCTGCACTTCAGACAAGCGAAATCTTTCAGGCCCGAATCATTACAATATGGGAGTTTTCCTGTCTCTCTCCTAAAATGTCCTAATGGTCAGCATACTAAGAGGTTGTGCCTCATTCTGTTGTATGCCTTACTGCTTTGGTTTTGTACCGAGGAATATTCACTGTTCTTAACTTTCAGTGTGGTACAGGCCTCAGCCCATCAGAACAGATGCCGACCCATCAGGACCTGGCCTGCCTGCTGCATGAGTGCATATCAGCTGAACCTCAGCTGGCTTTGTTCTTCTACATACTTGGAAAAGGAATAAAAAGAACAGCTTTCTCTCCTGGATTCTCCTCTCTACTCCCATTCTTTTCCTTTGAAACCACGACCATACCCGAGAAAGCGCTCCCCTAGAGAAGGGAGGTGGCACATGCATTCATTCACTGGGTGGCGGCTGAGGCCAGTGGTGCCAGGTCCCAGTTCCCCCGGGAGCCACACAGCTACTAGGCCAGGCAGACCACTTTCCCACGGGCCCCCCCAACCTCTCGGAGGGAGACTCGGTAATGAGCTGGGTCTGCAGCTGTTGTCTGATCCTTTTCTCACATCAGAGAAATTCATACCCAAACCACATTTCTGAAAATTTCCATGTAAGAGTAAATACTGCCTTTCAGTCGCTGGTGAATCATCTTCATCTCCCACAAACGCCCAGGGAGCTATGATTAAAGATAAGCGGAGACTGTCAAAAATGGTGGCTCTCGAAGACGAGGAAAAAAGCTCGGAATTCTTCCTATTCTGCACGAAACTAGGAAGAGAAAAAGGGGCCAGGATAATTGTATGGAAGTAATGCTGCTTGCTTGTTTGTTTTGGTGTAAACCTGGCTCGCAGGCCTGTTACCCCCTCAGGGAGCAGGACAGACTAGGGTTTATCTCCTGGGATGCCCAGGACTCAGGCCCCGCTGGCAAACAGTGGCAATGGGCAGGGCAGTGACTTTGAAAAGAGCAGACTTGTGATCAACCAAAGAACTTATATGCATATATGCATAACCCAGGGACATAGACAATAGGGTGATGAAGGCCTGGGATGGGAGTGGGGGGACGGGGACAGGCTAGAAGGGGTCAACGGAGGAAAAAAGGGGACAGATGTAATACTTTCAACAATAAAGATTTATTTTTAAAGAAGAAAAGAGCAGACTTTTTGTGAAGGCCATGAAGCTGGTTATAGGCGCAGAACCAGGAGCGAGTGAGCATGCTCACAAGACAAGGCAGGCGAGCTGGAGACAGAGGCCAGCGTGTGCACGCACACCTCACGCGTGTCCACAAGCCACTCTTGGTGACTAGATCTGAAGGCAAAGTAATGTAGAAGGGCCGGGTAAAACCTCCCCTCTGTTTTCGAGGAGGAGTCTGCCAAGTTCTCAAAAATAAAAAAAGAAGGGTCCCTTACTGCAATTTTAAAGTATTTTCTTTTTCGCTTAAGAAAGAAAAACCTAGCTTAGGACTCAGCAAAAAGGTATCTCAGAGCAGCTTTGGACAGATTCTTGCAGTTGGAAAAACATGTGAAAATATATTTAGAGCTTTTCCAAGTGTCTTTGAAACACTCCTCCTCTTCTCTGTGCCACAGGATCTGTTCAGGCAAATCAATGTCTTGAATCCTTTGAGTCCTCAGGCGAGGCTCCCCTTAAGACCTAAAGAGGAAAACCCGGGCACTTCTGAAGCACACCTGGTGGTTGGAAAACGGACCAGAAAACAAGGGCCTTCGTGGGGAGGGTGGCTGGGGACTGAAGAGCGTCGTGGATTGGGGAGCTCTCTGGGTGTGCACAGCGTCATATTTGAAAGAAGCACAGCCCTGGCAGCCTTGTTAAAATGGTAACAACAATAAAAGTTTTGATTGAAGATGCTGCTAATTTACAATCAATGTTAATCTTACCTTCTTTTTTCCTGTCATATTCCATTCTTTTAGAACTTGAATTGCACTGCCTAGACAAAGACAAAGGATCTTTAATGCGGATTCACATAATAAAACACCACACAAAATTCATCTCGGTCTTTTCATCTCGGTAGCAATCCCCCCCCCCCCCCCCGGCTTTTTCATTTGTTTTGATACAACCTACCTTAATAAAAATGCCAGTTTCATGTTTTACTTCCAGATTTTCATTTAATTCACTGCATGATCTTGGTTTTATCAAAACATTAAGCCCTACTACATGAAGCTTACTTTTTTTTGGGTCATTATGTTGTCTTAGAGAAAATGAAATATATCTTGAGAATTTTCTGCTAGCTCCGTGAAGCAGAATGAAAATTGTTCTGCTGGATAGGTGAGTCAAAATACCTCTAATCTTCTGGACCAAAGGTGGGGTTTTGAATATTATTAACCATGTGAATCACAGGTTTTTGTCTGCCCAATCCTATTCTCTTTTCCTACCTCTGTTGTGTTCACAGCTTGCAGGGTGATAAGGAGGCCGATGAGCTGATGCAAGCATTGCTCTCATCACTGGGGGGAAGGTGGGGAGTGGTCTTTTCCAGGCACCCACTTTGAAACAAAAATTCATCAAATGACAACAGTGCCAGGTTCTGTCAGTGCCACTCACACATGTGGAACCACACAGACTCATAGAGGTATGTTACACAACATTGTTGTTTTGTATGTATGTATGTATGTGTATATGCATGTATGTATGTATTTATCCTAACAAAGTTCTTTCACCCATTCCAGCTGAGCTGGGGGTAATTTCAACAATAACTTATTGGTAATGAGTGCATTAGCTTTTTTTCATATTAGGTAGTTAACTTCTCAAAGAGTAAGCATCTGCACACAATCTCATTACACTGTAGCAGTTCCCTGCAAGGAGTGTGCTGCCAAACAAAGATAAACTTGAGCCTGGCCTTCGTGAGAAGTTTCAGATTAGCCGGGTCCCCATTACGGAGTCTGCCGTCACTGTTGGGTGAGCAGAGGCAGGCTGCTTTGACTAATGCTTCGACGGGCTAATTATTCCTGTCTACTCAAAGTCTCCGATTCAGCGCCCCTCG